>JASCZW010005236.1:0-275000 GCA_034211315.2 Aedes japonicus | reverse complement strand
TCTCTTTTCTATACCGGGTGTCGTTTCAAAATTTAGAAAAATGAGAGCGTTACGCAAAAGTGAAAGGTTTTTGAACGCTTATAACTCTCGTTCGACTAAACAGAATGTGTTAATACGCCCGTCAATTCGGCGAACTCCTCGTATCACTGTAAATGATTAAAGTCTAGGACGACGCCTGTCATCGATTGAGTCATGAGCACAATGCCGCGATCGTGGACTGTCACGTAGGATGATGTAGGACAATTGTTCGGGAAACAATTGAAGAATTCGGGCAACGTAAAAGTGAGGTTAAACGTCATAGATGGCGCTCTTTCAAAATGGTTTTTCGAACTGTCTAAGCAAAGTAATTGATGACAAAAAGATAAGAAAATCAACGATAATGACGATACTGGCCAATTCCATACAGTTTGAAACATAGCTAGAAAGTTATTAGCAATTTAAGATTTAGGTACTACGATGTTTAACCTCACTTTAGCTTTACGTGGATTTCTCAATAGGAGAAGAATTTTGCTCTATAAACTAGTTTACGCTCTAACAGTTATAGCTAATAAATTATTATTATATACATACTTGCTAAAATATCAGAAATTAGTTGATTCGTTCACCATTTATGCTGAGATAAAAGTAAGGTGAGGTGAACATTCTAAATAATATAAGATTCTTACGGACTATTGTTCTTATCATAGCTTAAACCTACAACTATGAACTTAAGAATGACAGCTATAAGAAAAACCAGGAACTACTTCTAAATCTACATACTACCTACGTGAATGGTAAGAACAAACTTTATTATATTGAGGATCAAAATGATGCATATGAACATTAATTTTCATAAAACAGCTAAAGTTGCACCGTTCAACAGCTAAAGTTGACTCGGATAATTGTTCGAAGAGTAGCGGAATTACTAAATGTAAGTCTCGAAGATTGTAATTAACGTATTATTTATTAAGCTGCAATTTTAGGAATTTATAACATTTTTGTTACATGAGGTAATAAAAGGTTTATTGGATTCGGTTAATTCTGGTGACATTCGCAACTATTCTTCCAACAGAATGACTTCATTCATACACCATTTGATCAAAAAGACTCACCAATTTTTTGCATTGAAATTTGAAAGAAGTTCAATTACTATAAGTAGTTCAATTTTTCATTTGAAAATGACCTTCTTTGCTCCCATACAAATTTGCATATCAACAGGTTGAAAAATGTGTTTTCCCTAGGAAGGTCATAGGAAACGAGTAACAAATGTCTTCTTCTTCTTCAAAATAACTTTGCTTTGTTGCCGGTATCTGATTTTCAATTGTGGCCTGTCCCACAAAAAATTCTGAACGCACAAAGCTATTGGTCGAAAATGACATCATATTTGCGCTACGCTCTGATTGGTTCATACTGCCGCATTAACCGTGCCAGCAATTGCTTAACATGTTGGAACGACCAACCAATCAGTTCACGCTGTGCATCCGTATGCGACAGACGTGTTTGCGAAGCATGTCGATGGAAAATGCTGCCAGTGAAAACAAAATGACCAGAATCATCCCACTTCTCCTGCGGATAGCCAGCCACAACGATGAGGAGCTGAACGAAGGAAGAAAGCCCAATTTCTCCCGCGTCAATTAAATCCGTTTTTTTTAGGACGACCAGCTTACTAACTAAAGAGTTTGGTTGAAGTTTTCTCTTGTGCTGTTTGTAATTCAGTTAGGGAAGGTCCATTAATTACGTCACGCAGTAAGGGGGGAAGGGGGGGGGTTTGGATTTTTCTTCCATCATACAAAAAACCGCTTTTAATTAGAATTTCATTTGAATTATATAGAAGCATTTCAAAATGTTCGTCCGATACCTTAACATGGGAGCTGTCAGATTTATCACCACTTGGTGTCTTCTTCTTTGTTTAACCAGGATTCGTCAGTTCTAGAAGGGATAATTCGAGCCGAACTGCGACACTTCAGAGACCGACCATGTGGTTGAGTTCGTCATAGTTCCTAGTTGTGCTACCGGATTAGTTGCTGGCTGTGGAAAGCAAATTAAGAATATTTCTGTTGAGAAAATCATCCGTCTAGCGTGCACTAATTAGAACTAATTACTGTGGCACAATGACTAAATTTCGTCCCCTTTGATGCAATTTGTAACACACTACCTTCGTTGGTACCGCCTGCTTTTGTGCAATAGCATCCGACGCCATAACATACCAACTCTTGGCAGAATTTTGATTCAGTCTTACAACAGTCGTGGAGGTGTGCAGTGACTGTTGCAACGCAGCAGGCGACAGCAAGCATCCTGGAGGGTGCACTAGCGAGCAGTTGTTGCCCAAAGAGGCGTTGGTACAGTTGGCTGTTGGAGCCGATTCTCCTGCCAACATCGCTGCGAGGAATATTTTTGCTAAAGCCTGCGAGTTGGCGGGAAAAAGCCGCCCGTAACGAGACAAAATTTCCCAAAAGCCCAAGTGGAATCACAAACTATTCCTCCCCCGTCCTTTTCAGGACGACAAAATCAGTTTATTAACTAAAAAGTGTGTTTGGTTGAATTTTGTTGCAGTGGCAGTGGCTAGCAAATTAAGAATATTTCTGTTAAGACTTATTTAATTGTGGCGCAATAACATAAGTTCGTCCCGTTTGATGCAGTTTGTATCACATTGAGTTCATTGGTACCGCATTCTTTCGAGCAATAGCATCCGACGCCATTACCAGCTTTTAGCAGAAAATTTGATTCAGTCTTACGGTAGTCGTACTGCTGTGCAGAGCACAATGTGCTGCAGCAACACAAAAGGCGAGTGAGCACACTGGATGGTGCACAGGTGAGCATTCGTTATCCAGAGAAGTTGGTGCAGTTGGTTGTTTGGGCCGGTGCTCCCGTCAACATCGCAGTGAGAAAGAAGGCTGCTTGAGCCTACGATGGGAAAAACCCGCCCGTGACAACAACGGGACAAGAATAATTTTGAGATAGTGAAACGTCGCAGCATAAATATGGCTGCAAGTATGTCTTTCTATAGTTATCTTCTACGCGTTAAAGATTGTGGCCCTCTCAACCATCGTAGAAAATACAATTAGGGCCGTATCGTAGAAAATACAATTAAGGCCGTATACAACGAAACCAGCCTCTTGGGTAAAAGTTTCCCTAATGACCAGTAACTCGTTCGCACTACAAGGTATATTACGTGATATAGAGTATCTTGATATCAAATGTCATACATATTATTTGCAGTGAAAGCAACATGTATGAATGTAAATATCAAGACAGGCTATATCAATAAAAGTGTATGGGAATTAGATTTGGAAGGAAACCAATTTCGACCACTCTTTAAACAATCAAGCGATCTATATTGCACATTGCTTCGTAGTCCTACGTCAACTTTGCGTACAACCCCATCGGGCTGTCCCTTCTAGTTTTTTTTAATAATCATTTATTTGTACAGGCTCAATCGAATTAACTTTACAGAGTAAAATTTTCATACTTTTATACATCATTTATCTTAAAACTACTAAAGTTAGGAGGGAGGAGCCGATTACTCGCGGCCGTCTCGAGGTTAATAGGAATTACAAATTACGGATGGGAAAGAGGGTGGGAATTTAAAGTATGGTTTACATAACACATTAAATTTAAATTCTAAATTATCTAAACACTTATAACCATACAATTTATGGTTTTCTTTTGACTTGAACAATTTTTGAAAAAGAAAAAAAAAAACACACACACATACAAATATAAAAAAAAACTTAAAGTAAACATATAGGTTAAACTAACTACAATCTAAGGCTAATGTTAGTCAAAAACACATAAATGAGTTTCATGTACTCCAAATCACGTACAGCCAAAATATCTCGAACTGGCACATTGGGTTGTCTACCTCAAGCCCGAAGGGAATCGTAAGTCTCGATCTGAAACCACGATGCTCAGCACAAGACAAAATAACGTGATCTGCGTCCTGATAGCCTTGTCCACACTCACAGAGATTGCTGTCGCTCAGCCAACCCGGTATAAATGAGCGTTCAAAGAATAATGATTGGACATGAGGCGAGACATGACACGAATGAAGTCTCGACCCACATCCATCCATAGATTTCTTCGACACCTTTGGGATGATAGAATGTTGCCATCGCCCCAAATCTCCTTTACTCCATTTATACTGCCAGCTGACGAGTGACTGTTGACGAAAAATAGTAAAAAAATCGTTGAAGGCGATTTGTCGATCATAAATATCGCCTTCCATAGCGCCCACCTTTGCAAGCGAGTCCGCTTTCTCATTGCCCGGAATTGAACAATGAGAAGGGATCCATATAAAGGTGATGATAAAATAACGCGAAGATAAAGCACTTAGAAGCTCCTGTATTTTCATGAGAAAATACGAGGAGTGCTTTACCGGCCTCAAGGAGCGAATAGCCTCTATAGAACTGAGACTATCCGTGAAAATGAAGTACTGATCCGGTATTAACGAGGATACAATTTCTAGCGTAAAGTGTATTGCCGCTAATTCAGCGACAAATACGGAACAAGGAGCATGAAGTCTACGATTGGCGCTATAAATTTCATTAAATATTCCAAAGCCTGCTGACTCCTCTATCAATGATCCGTCAGTGAAGAACGATTAAGTGGAATCAACTTGGTCAAAATTTGCAGCAAATATCACAGGAGCAATCATAGGACGATGATGCTCTGGGATTCCACGAAGCTCCTGCTTCATGGATAAATCAAAATGAACCAAATTGTCGAAATCGGAGAAGCAAACACGATTGGAAATGTTCGGCGAAGGGCTGACATCCTGTGTTATGTACAAATGGTACAAGGTCATGAAGTGGGTTTGAGCATTCAACTCAAGGAGCTTCTCAAAATGTTCGATTACCTGAGGGTTCATAACTTCACACCTGGTGAGGAGCCGGAGAGATAATTCTGTAAACCGATTCGAGAGTGACAACATGCCAGCCAGCACTTCAAGGCTCATGGTGTGAGTCGAGTGCATGCAACCTAACGCGATACGAAGACAACGATACTGAATACGTTCCAGTTTAATGAACGAATAGCCTCTATAGAACTGAGACTCCGTGAAAATGAAGTACTGATCCGGTTTTAACGAGGTAACAATTTCTAGCGTAAAGTGTATTGCCGCTTATTCAGCGACATATACGGAACAAGGAGCATGAAGTCTACGATTGGCGCTATAAATTTCATTAAATATTCCAAAGCCTGCTGACTCCTCTATCAATGATCCGTCAGTGAAGAACGATTTAGTGGAATCAACTTGGTCAAACTTTGCAGCAAATATCACAGGAGCAATCATAGCACGATGATGCTCTGGGATTCCACGAAGCTCCTGCTTCATGGATAAATCAAAATGAACCGAATTGTCGAAATCGGAGAAGCAAACACGATTGGAAATGTTCGGCGAAGGGCTGACATCCTGTGTTATGTACAAATGGTACAAGGTCATGAAGCGAGTTTGAGGATTCAACTCAAGGAGCTTCTCAAAATGTTCGATTACCTGAGGGTACATAACTTAACACCTGGTGAGGAGCCGGAGAGATGATTCTGTAAACCGATCCGAGAGTGGCAACATGCCAGCCAGCACTTCAAGACTCATGGTGTGAGGCGAGTGCATGCAACCTAACGCGATACGAAGACACCGATACTGATACGTTCCAGTGATGACGTGTGACCGAGCCGCTGACTGAAAACAAAAACTACCGTATTCCATAACCGACAAAATCGTTGTCCGGTACAACGTTAGAAGATCTTGTGGATGAGCTCTCCACCAGGTCCCGGTAATTGTGCAGAGAAAGTTGATCCTTGGCTGGCACTTTCGCTTCACATACTCAATATGAGATCTCCAGGTGCACTTTGAATCGAACCAGACCCCAAGATATTTAAATGACATAGAATGAGTTGGCTTACCCCAAATTTGAAGCTTCGGTTGTGCTGGGTTATGCTTCCCAGAAAAAACTACCAACTCAGTTTTCTCCGTAGAGAATTCGATACCTAGCTCTAGAGCCCAAGTAGACAAATTGTCTAAGGTATCCTGAAAGGGTCCTTGCAGATCGACCCCATTGGGTCCCGTGACAGACACTACGCCGTCATCTGCAAGTTGTCTCAACGTACAGTTGTCACCTAGATAACCGTCAATGTCTTTGACATAAAAATTATACAAAAGGGGGCTTAAACAGGATCCCTGGGGGAGACCCATGTAGCTAAATCGTGAAGCTGTAGAGGTTCCATGAGAAAAGCTCATATGTTTCTCTGACAGCAAATTGTACAAAAAATTATACATTAATGGTGAAAAGCCACAAGCGTGGAGTTTATCTGAAAGAACTTCAACAGATACTGAATCAAAAGCTTCTTTGATATCCAAGAATACAGAAGCCATTTGCTCTTTTTTTAGCAAAAGCTAACTGAATATCTGTGGAAAGCAACGCGAGACAGTCGTTCGTTCCCTTACCCCTACGGAAACCATATTGAGTATCTGAAAGCAGGTTGTTCGTCTCAACCCATTTGTCCAGACGGAAGAGGTATCATTTTCTCCAACAACTTTCGAATACAAGATTTTATCGCGATGCGTCGATAGGAGTTGTGGTCGTACGCGGGCTTACCAGGTTTTTGAATGGCAATAACTCTCACCCGCCTCCAATCATCCGGTACAATGTTGAGTTCCAGAAACTGATTAAACAAGTTCAACATGTGCCTCTTCGCGACGTCTGGGAGGTTCTTAAGCAAGTTGAACTTGATCCTATCAGCCCCTGGAGCCGTATTGCCATACAAAAGGAGTGCGAGAGAGAACTCTACCATTGAAAATGGTTGGCTAATCTCATCTATCGAATTCGTGTTTTCGCGAGGAATCATCCGTGCCGGCACAGAATCTGGACAAACTTTTCGCGCGAACTTGAGGATCCATTGGTCCGAGTACTCCTCGCTCTCGTTGTTCGTAGTTCGGTTACGCAACCTTCGCGCCGTGTCCCAAAGAGTACTCATCGACGTTTCGCGCAATAACCCGTTCACGAATGTTCGCCAGTAACCGCGTTTCTTGGCCTTGATGAGGCTCTTAAGTTTACGTTCGAGAGCCGTGTATACTTCGAAGTGCTCAGGTGTTCCACGTCTACGGAAAACTTTAAACGCGTCGGACTTTTTACGGTAAACCTCGGTGCATTGCTGATCCCACCATGGAGAAGGAGGTTTCCTGCGAGATGACGTTCCTGGAACTGGTCGAGTTTGAGCTTGAAGCGCGCTGTCTAAGATCAGGTTGGAGAGAAAGTTATACTCTTCCAGCGGTGAAAGCCTTTTTACCGTCGTTACGGCTTCATATACTGCTGTCCTTAACTTTGTCCAATCGATGTGACGGGTAAGATCATACGTGACGTTGACAGATTTCGACGGATTGAACCCAGTGGCAACCGAAATTTTTATGGGCAAATGATTACTACGGTGGGGATCTTGAATCACATTCCATGTGCAATCCGACGATAATGAATTCGAACAAAGTGTGAGGTCTAATCTACTGCCAACTGAGGATGGACCAGCCAAACGTGTTACTTCTCCATTGTTAAGTACTGTCATATTGAAGTTGTCACAAAGGTCATATATTAGGGAAGACCGGTTGTCATTGTACAGTTCTCCTCAGCCTGTACCATGAGAGTGAAAATCTCCCATGACCAACCGCGGAGCAGGAAGAACCGAACAAACATCTGAGAGTTGTTTTCGGTTAATGGAGGCTCTTGGAGGAATATAAACGGAAGCAATGCAAAGGCTTTTATTTTTAATAACAGCCTGACCTGCGACAACTTCAATACCTGGAATAGGAGGAAAATTCACTATATAGAAGGAGTAGCACTTTTTGATCTCCAACAGTACTCCCCCTCCACGCGAATCCTCACGATCAAGACGAATAATATTGAAATCATGAATCAGAAGATTGATTTCGGAAGAGAGCCATGTTTCACAAAGAGCGAATGCATCACAACCGGTAGTGTGAGCTATAAATTTGAATGATTCCAATTTAGGAATCAAACTTCGACAATTCCACTGTAGAACAGTGATCAGATTTCCGACCTGATTTGGAAAATTATCCATCGAAGAAAATGATAGCTGCAAGGAGGGGCCACTTAATTGTCAATTGCTTCAAAAAGGTCTTCACTGTTGGAAGCATTGCCAAAACAATGCTATTGAGAGGGTCAGAAATTTTGAGGTACTTGAAGATACCTTCAGCAATGTCATCAAATGAGAACAGCCCACTTGAGGAGGGGGCTTCTGTTCTTAAAATAGGGGCGTCAGGGGTTTTGGATGTCCCCGGAAGAGATGGAAAGTCCTGGGTGTAGTTGGTACTATGGAAACCAGGAGGAATTGTTTTTTCCTTTTTTCCACCTCTTTTTGAAATGGGCAAGCTGGTCTCGGGCTTCTTTTCAACAACTTTCCGTGGGCGGACGCGTCGCCTTGAAGCACCTTCCGGAAAAGTGAACGACGTTCCCTCTTCAGCCGAATCAAAGTCAGACTCGTCATCTGACAGAGGAGCAAAGGGATTTGTATTGGCACTGGGTGATGGTGAGGCTTTTTTCACCATTTCGGCGAACGATTGCCTGGAACGCTGTGTTAGCGAGCGTTTTAATTGTTCCCCGCGTTGTTTGTACGCCGGGCATGCTGAGAGAGCATGAGGAGGAGTTCCCTTACAGAAGGCGCATTTTGGTGTGCTGTCTGCGCACGCGCAATCCTCATGTCTCTCCCCACAGTTAGAGCAGCGCGCCTTATTGCCGCAATGGGAGGTCGTATGTCCCATCTGCTTGCATTTCTGGCAGATCATGACCCGAGGTACAAACAACCGCACAGGTAGCCGAAGTTTTCCCAACTCGACGTATTGAGGGAGGGCTGAGCCAGAGAAGGTTACGCGAAACGAGTCTGACGGAGTAAACTTACATTAATTGTTATGTTATGTATTCTCCGTGCGAGGAGTAACGATTATGATGTAGAAGGAGATGTTCGCTCATCACCATGAGGCACCAAGAGTGAACAACAATGTTTTTGGCTAGAATTAAAGATGTGAAGAGAAAGTGTTGAAAGGTCCGTCAGAGTGCGGCAGGTAGGAAACTTAACAGATGTTTTTTTGAAAATTGAGCGAAAGGGCATGTATCCAATGGTACTCGAACCATGGACGTCAATCTTTGCCTAACATCCCACTGCGGGGTAGGTTGTAACGACGGAACAAGTCCGCCACTTCAACAGGCAAAAATTGACGCATGGAAAGACGCTCATGTACCACTGTGGCTTGTATGGTTTATTCTTAGCGATCTATTGTGTGCACTCTGTTTACTGATGCGCACATGGGAGAGGAACTCTCTCCTTTTTTGGGTTTGTTTTGATTCGCAACGACTGACGATCACTAAAGTTTTTCTCGTCGTCTCCAACGTACAGACCTCGGAGAGAAACATCGTGAAGCGATGCGATACTGGTCCCCACCAGTATAATTAATGGTTACCACCATTTATGGGTTTACATACATTAATTGTTATGTTATGTATTCTCCGTGCGAGGAGTAACGATTATGATGTAGAAGGAGATGTTCGCTCATCACCATGAGGCACCAAGAGTGAACAACAATGTTTTTGGCTAGAATTAAAGATGTGAAGAGAAAGTGTTGAAAGGTCCGTCAGAGTGCGGCAGGTAGGAAAATTAACAGATGTTTTTTTGAAAATTGAGCGAAAGGGCATATATCCAATGGTACTCGAACCATGGACGTCAATCTTTGCCTAACATCCCACTGCCGCACTCTGACGGACCTTTCAACACTTTCTCTTCACATCTTTAATTCTAGCCAAAAACATTGTTGTTCACTCTTGGTGCCTCATGGTGATGAGCGAACATCTCCTTCTACATCATAATCGTTACTCCTCGCACGGAGAATACATAACATAACAATTAATGTATGTAAACCCATAAATGGTGGTAACCATTAATTATACTGGTGGGGACCAGTATCGCATCGCTTCACGATGTTTCTCTCCGAGGTCTCTACGTTGGAGACGACGAGAAAAACTTTAGTGATCGTCAGTCGTTGCGAATCAAAACAAACCCAAAAAAGGAGAGAGTTCCTCTCCCATGTGCGCATCAGTAAACAGAGTGCACACAATAGATCGCTAAGAATAAACTATACAAGCCACAGTGGTACATGAGCGTCTTTCCATGCGTCAATTTTTGCCTGTTGAAGTGGCGGACTTGTTCCGTCGTTACAACCTACCCCGAAGTGGGATGTTAGGCAAAGATTGACGTCCATGGTTCGAGTACCATTGGATACATGCCCTTTCGCTCAATTTTCAAAAAAACATCTGTTAATTTTCCTACCTGCCGCACTCTGACGGACCTTTCAACACTTTCTCTTCACATCTTTAATTCTAGCCAAAAACATTGTTGTTCACTCTTGGTGCCTCATGATGATGAGCGAACATCTCCTTCTACGGAGTAAACTTTTTTTCACCCTTAGTCGTCGACACTGCGCCAAGTTGGCGCACATCCAGTATCTTAACTGGTGACAGCAGAGGGTTCTTAAATCGACCAACCCCCCGCTTCAGCATGATCTCAGGGGTCAGACTCGTATCGGTGACCACACCTTCGATTTCAATACCCCGAGCTGGGATATATACCCGATACTCGAGTGTAAAAAACTGAGAGACAGCAATCTCATTTGCCTGCTTAAGGTTGGACACAACGACCCGAAGTTTATTCGGTCTTACTTTTATTATCTCGGTCACGGCCGAGAATCGCTTCGTCAGATCATCAGAAATCTGACAAACATTTAGAGGTTTCGATTTGGGCTGAAAATAAACAACCCATGGACCAGTTGAACTGTCTGGATAAGCACGTGATCTGGTAACTCTATGAGCTACCTCATCATTCCGTGCCATAGATGATTCATCTTGCGATAAATCATCCATGGCTCGCATGTGGGAGCTTATCACGCTCAACCACTAACGTAATTATTCACAATCAATCACAGATAAACAAACTAAACCTAAAAAAAAACTAAAACTAAGTACACTCTCACACACACTATCAATCACTCTCCACACTCACACACTCACACACAAAACTTATCTTATATACTACTAAAAACTTATCTTATATGTATCACGGATCTACTGCAGCTGGGTGACGAATGTGTGCTGCTGCTGCCGAGCGACGATGAGTGACCGCGAGTACCGTCTAAGCGTGGAGCTGAACAATGACGATGATGTTGCTGGTCGGTGGTAGTTGGTGTATGGAAGAATGCACGCTTCACACGATGGGCTGCTGGTATGCGTGCCGTATAGATGCGGAACAATATGGCTTCTCGATCGTGGCAATATTGCTAATTGCAATTAATGACGCTGTTGCACCACTTATCACACATTGTTCTCTTCTTCAGTAAATCAAAACTGATTTCACTCGCGACGATTTCACTGGCCATTGAGAATTTTTTTTCTGAAGACTGTAAACAACTCGTAAAAAGCTTCCAAAACAACGGAAAGCGGACCGAACGAACTGTACCGTTCGCTTGTTCACTGGGCAATGGGTTTTAGTTGTTGACGGGGGGGAAATGGTTCACGATTGAACTTAGGCTTTGTTTTCGGTCTTCCTGTGCAGCAGGGCGGTCGGAAAAGGCCAACACAATGTGAAATGGTCACACCGGAGAAAAGTTTTATCAGTGCCTCGTCGTTGCAGATGGCCAGCTGCAGGTGACGTGGGATGATTCTGGTAAACTTGTTGTCGGCCACCAGATATTCTATCATAACAGCGAGGTAGACGAAAGCACCGGCAACAACGCGCTCGGTGTAGTGCCCTTCCCGAGCAAACGAAGAATGCGACCGAGTGGGAACTGCAATCCGACAACAAATTTGTCACGTTCAGACATGCTGCTAGGCAATAGAGTATGCGTAGCCGAGCGCTGATACAACATCTTTGAGAGGCAAAATTTATTTATTAGCCGTCAAACCTATAGTCACTAGATTCATAGTCTGGCAGATACAATGACGGGAGCCAATTTGAACTGTCACTTGGTGGAGCCAATCGAGCATATCTCGAGTAATTTATGTTAAGGACTTAAAAGCCATTTGTAAACAATAACTTTAAACGTTGATTTCTCACGAATTCCGAGAATCCCACCATATCCTGCTACTCCATATGGTAGAACTAACATTCTTCTACCAAATGCTGCTTTCATTTCACGAGAGTGATTTGAGATTCAAGAGAAATCTATATTGAAAGTCATTCTTTACAAATGGCTTTTAGGCGCTTAACATGAATTACTCGAGATATGCTCGATTGGCTCCGCCAACTGACAGTTCAAATTGGCTCCCGTCGTTGTATCCGCCAGACTATGAATCTAGTGACTAGGGAAGGTCCATTAATTATGTCACGCAGTAAGGGGGGAGGGGGGGTTTGAGAAAACGTGACGATCCATACAAAAAAAATTGGAGGTCCATACAAAAATCGTGACAAGGGGGGGAGGGGGGGTTTAAAAAAGTCAATTTTTGCGTGACGTAATTAATGGACGTTCCCCTAAAGTCAAACCAGTAGACCGTTTTTTTAGTTGAGGCGCCCACTGATGTGGTGGAAGTGTGGCATCACATAACATGTCAAAATATCTAGTCAAAGTCTTGTGGCGTGAGGCGAACATCGACAAGATATTTTGGCATGCTAGCAGATGTCACACCTCCGCCACATCAGTGGGCGCCGGGCCTTACATGGATACCGGCTAAGATGCCTCTTTTAAATATCTTTCACTGATGCATAGGATACGTTTCTAAATTTGAAGTCTGTTATAGGATAATACTGTGCATTTAATAAATTCACTCTGAAATATCGGCAGGACAAGACATTACCTTATTTTGTGTAGTTTAATGTGAAAAATCACTAGTTTCCATTATTGAAATCGACGGGTAGAAATATTTCCGATTGATTGGGGCAAACATTTATATAATGTTTAGAGAAACGACTGAGATATTAACGCTCAAAACCTGACCGCATTTCGTGGCGGTCGCAATAGATATTTTTTTAAATCTTACCCCAGTAAAAAATCCAAGACGTAGTCCTACGTCAAAAGAAGAAGACACCGAGTGATGGTAAATGTTAAAGAATTAAACGAAAATTTTAAAACGACGAAATTCAAATGAAGCTCTAATTCAAAGCGGTTTGTTGTATGATGGATAAAACATACAAAACATCACATTAGGGGTATTATTTTTATTTATTTATTATTTGGCTGAAAATGTCTTTATTGAGTAGTTTTGGATGTTTCATCTATCATTCAACAAACTTCTTTTAATTCGTATTTCATTTGAATTTTTTAGAAGCATTTAAAAAATTTCGTTCTACAGCTTAGCATGGAAGCTATTAGATTTATCACCACTCGGTTTCTTTTTTTCAACTTGGATTCATCCATTCGGTTCATTACTCATTTTTTTCTACACTGATTCCAATTAATGTAAATAAAACAATTGATGGTAACAAAATAAATAAGCAGATGCTTACTTAGTCTGAAAGAAGATTTGATTTAGCTCCCGAGATTATCGGAGCACTGGTTTTACCTGCGATAAAAAAGCTTCATGTTGTGCATCGGAATACTGCAGAAAATGAGTGTTATGGGTAGTTGTTTGCTACCCCTTGCTTGCAGGGCTTTCCGATTTTGGGTGTCACTGAATAAATCACATGCTGCGTTTGCTTTGCGAACATACAGGCGTCATTTACTATACTGGCAAATGCGCTTCGCCGAAGAATACGGATCACGACACAAAAGGAGACGATAAAAATGTGGCTCAGCGTCATTCATTCCAGTTCGTTCAAGCGACACGTACGGACGTGTTTTTCGCTCTCTCGGTTCGAAGTTTTGTTTCTCGTGTTTCCCTCTCGTTCGCTTTCTCGCGATTGCGCGCCTGGCTCGTGATATTTCGCCAGCTCTTGCCAACTTGCTAGCGTTGGCAAGCCAAAGGGAAACATTGCCAGCGTGTGCAACCTTTTCCGCTCGACCTATTGCCGTCGCAATGGGTCGTAAAAACCAACACGTGGTGACAACCACGCCGGCGGCATCAGCTCCCGCAAGCGCACCGAGCTGCTCCAAGCGGCAACGGCATGACGACGCCGACACATCGGATCCAAACGCCCGTTTACTAGCGAGCAATCGTTTTGCTGCGCTCCCGGTACAGGAGGTACCGAAGAAGGTGAGAATCCCGCCGCTTTTCACCACGTCGAAGAACATTGCTGCGCTCAAGACGGAGCTTGCAGCAATTAAACAAACTCCGATGTTTAAGCTGTGCAGTACGGGCATAAAGATAATGTGCTCGACTGAAGCTGAGTACCGTGCTGCTGGCGCTCATCTGATCGCCAAGCAACACGAGTTTTTTACGCATGATGTTCCCGGAAACAAGCCGATGAAGGTAATTCTGCGTGGCCTCCCAGATTACACTCCGGAATACATCTTTGCCGAGCTGCAGGCGGTGGCATTGAAACCGTTGAAGGTGTTCGCTATCAGGCGCCAGCAGCAAGGAAACCATCGGGACCAACTGTATCTGGTCCACTTGGAGAAGGGATCCGTCACAATGGAGGATCTCAAGAAGATACGGGCCATCTCCAATATCATCATCGAGTGGGACCGGTACCGCCCAAAACATCACGACGTGACACAGTGCGGTAAGTGTCTGGCGTTTGGTCATGGGACCCGAAACTGCCACATGAAGCCCCGGTGTGGAAAGTGTGCCGGAGCGCACAGCACGATGGATTGTGCCCCGATGGAAGAAGGTGCCTCATCAAAGTGCGCCAACTGTGGTGCTAACCACGAAGGCAGCAACCGAACCTGTCCCAAACGAGCGGAGTATTTGGCCATCCGCAAGCAGGCGTCCACCAAGTCTCGGCCTGGCCAACGCCGCACGCCACCTCGAATGGACGAGGAGAACTTCCCGGCGCTCCGGTACCAAGTGCCGAATCTACAACCGGTTCCATTGAACCATCGCCAAGCAAACCGACCGCCACCATCCGTTCAGCAACGATTCGCGGATGCCGCCGCCGCCCCCAACCCAGCTCCTCCTCCAGGCTGGGGCAATTCGAATCGCAGTACCTCCACGCAACCACACCTCGATGGACAGCTCTACGACTCGGAGCAAATGGTCGAGTTCGTTCAAGAGCTCTACCGCCAACTACGTTCCTGCCGCTCCAAGGAGGAACAGCTCAAAGCCGCCACATCCGTGACGATGAAGTTCCTGTGCAAGCATGGACCATAAACGCACCATCAGCATCGTTAATTGGAATGCTTGTTCCATCCGAAACAAAACGACTGAGCTCGGTGACTTCCTTAACAGGAAGGCCATCGACATCGCCATCGTCACCGAGACACATCTCAAGCCGGAACTGAACATTTTCATCCCTGGATATCGGATTGTACGACTTGATCGTAGCGGCTCTACTGGAGGAGGAGTTGCGATCGCCCTGCGCTACAACATCAACTGCCAACTACTTCCGAGCTTCCAGCTGCAGTCCATCGAAGCCATCGGAGTCGAGATCGAAACTGCTATCGGCCCTATCACCATCATCGCGGCTTATTGTCCCAAGCAAGCCAGCACCGCTAACGGAACAACAACGGTCCTTCGGAACGACATTCGCAAGCTCACTCGGAGGCAGGGACAATTTATCATCGCCGGTGACCTAAACGCGAAACACGAAACCTGGGGGAACACCCGGCGGAACCGGAACGGAATAATTTTGCAGGAAGACCTGGAAGAGGGACATTACACCGTCCTGGGCCCGGATACTCCCACCCGGTTGAGCCGATCCGGGGTCCATTCAACAATCGACATCTTCCTCACCAACATGGGGAACAACATCGGCCAGCCGATCGCATACCAGGAGCTCAGCTCGGACCACTATCCGGTGGTGGCCGAAGTTGGCTCCTCGGTCAACCGGCATCGTATCACTAGACGGAACTACCATCGCGCCAGTTGGGAGAGGTTCCGACAACATCGATTTCGACATGCGCCTTGATTCGGTTGATGACATCGAACGGCAGCTGCAGAGCATCGAGCAAGCGATCTCCCAGGCCCGGGAGCAACATGTACCGGTGATAGATCAGGTGAGCAACTCTGTACCCATTGATAGACCCACTAAAGAACTTATTCAATTGCGCAATGCCATTCGAAGGCAAGATCAGCGAACTGGTTTGCCTACTTTAAAAAGTCATTGCAATCGGATGACCAAAATTTTTAAGGCCAGAATGGTGGACCTCAGAAATACCAATTTTTCCGACAAGATCCGCTTTCTCCCAGATTGTGCAAAGCCGTTCTGGAAGTTGACTAAAATCCTAAAAACTAAGCCAAGACCCATTCCACCGTTGATCCCACTTGACAGCAATCGCTCCACGGATCGCTTAATTACTCCTGCAGAGAAGGCTGTTGAGATAGGTCAACACTTCGTCAGCTCCCACAATCTTGGACTAAACATCGTCAGTCCACACGAAGCTGCCGTTAGCGAGCTTGTAAACAACATCCATCAAAGTCCCAATGACTTCTCGGAAGAGTTGGAGGTCTCAGCTGACGAATTGTTGACCTATATCAAAGCGGCTAAGAACATGAAGGCCCCAGGTTTCGATAATATCATGAACTTGGAGCTCAAGCAATTGAGCCACCAGTTCTATAACCATCTGGCGATGGTCTTCAACCAATGCCTCCAACTTAGCTACTTCCCCTCGTGTTGGAAGTCAGCCAAAGTCATTCCTATCCAGAAACCTGGGAAAGATCCTTCATGTTCCAAGAGCTATAGGCCCATCAGCCTTCTCTCAGGACTATCAAAACTGTTTGAAAAAGCAATCCACCGTCGGCTTCTTTCATCTGCCGATGAGCTGAACATCTTGCTCGACGAACAATTTGGCTTCCGACGTGGTCGGTCGACAACTCACCAACTTAATCGAGTCAGTAACATCCTCAGACGGAACAAGTCTGTTTCGAAATCATCTGCCATGGCACTTCTCGACATCGAGAAGGCTTTCGATAACGTGTGGCATGATGGCTTGGTGTACAAGCTGCATCGATACAATCTTCCCATCTATCTGGTGAAGATAATTAAAAATTATCTGTCGGACAGGACATTCCGTGTTTCGCTGCAAGGTGCAGTTTCCGATGCACAGGAGATTTCCGCCGGTGTTCCGCAGGGAAGTATACTAGGTCCACTTCTGTTCAACCTTTTCACCTCGGATATACCCCCGCTCCCTAAAAATGGATCTCTGTCGTTGTTCGCCGATGATACCGCAGTCGTCCACAATGGTAGGGTAATAAGAGCGCTTACAGCGAAACTGCAGCGAAGCCTGAATGTTCTGTCTGAATACTTCACCGATTGGAAGATCTGTATCAATGCAGCGAAGACCCAGGTCATCCTATTTCCACACTCCAACTCTCCCAGACTTGTCCCGCCTGAGGATTGTAAAATAAGCCTAAACAACACAACGGTGGAATGGGCCAAATCAGCTGTCTATCTTGGCGTTACCATAGACAGCAAGCTTATCTTCAGGGAGCAGGTTGACAAAACGGTCACAAAGTGTAACGTTCTGTTGAAGCTACTGTACCCATTGATCAACAGAAGGTCTACATTATCCCTGAAAAACAAGCTTGCTGTCTACAAACAAATCATACTTCCAGTCATCGAGTACGGCATGCCAATCTGGGAGAGCTGCGCAAAAACACATCACCTGAAACTTCAGCGTGTTCAAAATAAGTTCCTCAGGATGATCCTGAAAACCCCTCCGAGGACAAGAACATCTGAGGTCCACCGTCTGGCCGAGATAAAAATGCTCGACGATCGCTTTAGTGAGTCTATCAATCGGTACAGGGCACGCTGCCTGACATCGGATCACCAGATCATCCGGAATCTGGTTCCCCACCCCTAGGATTTTCAAATTGTAGTTTTAGTTGTAGATTAGGTAGGTTATCAAATTTTAACAAACAATGCCCCAAGGGCTAAGCAGAAAATTTCATGTAAAACACATAACACCTTAAACACACCAAACACATAAAATTAAACAAAGCTGAAGAGCCCAAGGGCTAAAACACTTAAAATGTAAAAAATAGTATTAAAGACAAACAAATGGAAATATAAAACATGTTAAGTAATATGTGGCTCAGCGGACAAAACGATTATGCATGAGTCGGAGCCCACTAGTTTCATTTGGTGTACAAAAACTGATCCATTCACATTCTGTGTATGTTGCTGATTCTGAATACGATGGGTCACCGGCTGTTACAGTTGGCGAATATAACTCATGAGAAAAACAGTTTAGTGCAGATTATTGGAAATGTATGCTGTAAAATAACATAATTTCTTCGCAGCACAGCAGTAAATGTTTTTTTTAATCAGTTCTGTTATTTGTTAGGCTCAGGCATGTGTAACACTTTGCGGAGTCGATATTCAATATTGTTATTAACAATGTTTTATTATTGATTTTATATGAGACCTTAAGAGATTTGTTTTGTTTGGGTTACGTAGATTCAAGGTGGGCGCTCAAAAATTAAAATTGATTAACTATACGTTCGGCTTTCACAGCACTCCTGTCGACGAAGTCCAGTGATTCTGGTGCTATAGTTGGTTGGCAAGCCGAGGTGTTACAAGATTGGGATGGACCGCAGTAGTAGCTCAGACTTAATCGACCGACGACGGAAAGAGCGTCCGTTTTTGCACCGATAGGGAAATAAAGGCACACGATCAAAGGGCGATCCTGTTTTTCGTAATTATTGCCCATCTGACGATATTTCGCTGTTTAGTAATTTGGTAATATGAATTATACTCTTTAATATTAAAATTTAGATTATATAATAATGTTACATAGAACCGAAAAATTGTTTGCCAGTCGGTCAATCCAGCAACACCTGCATTAATTCTATGAAAGGATTCCATCTGGTAGTATTCGGTACCGGGGGATACTTTTGTTAGTTTAGCTTTAATCCATCATTGAATTCAGTTCTGCTGTACACACTTAGTTTTTTATACTGAGGTCGGTAAATTTGTAATTGTATTTGTAGCTGAAAAAGTCAGTAAACTTTCAGCACATGAAAAGTAAGGAAGATTATAAAAATGTTATATATTTTTAATAATAGATAATGTTGGAATGAAGTATTCAGTGTAAATTTTAGAAGAATTTATGTTTTCTTTAATTGTTAAGAATTATTTTTAAGTTTACCGAACTTATAAGTTGTTTGAAATTTTATCGAACAGATTTTGTGTATAAGATTTAACGATTCTCACAATTTCCGTAGTCGTCGTAAGAGCATCGCGTGTTCAATGTTTGTGGGATATTCAAATTGAAGTCCTCAATTCGAGAGAAAACTTGATTCAAAGTGCGGTGAAATGCGAGGAGCATGCAGAGCACTGTATGTACACTGATAGGCAGAATAAAGTGCCCACCTCTTCGTTTTTTCAATTTCTCTCATTTACTTAGTTCAAATTAAAGTAAACACAGTGTAGTTTTTTTTCTTATTTTATTTTTTATATTCTTTTTAAGTTTCACTTATGGAATACTGAAAAAAATGAGTTTTACTTAAAGAAAAAATAAAACAATTTTTGTTGAAAAAAAAACAGTGACAAAATAAAGTGCCCACTTCAAAAATCGATATGTTTGACATGTTTCGAAGCAAACGGCTCAACCTGGTGATCGCATTTGATTCAATTGAAAAAAAATGGAGAACGCAGTGCTTTCGAAAGAAGTTCCCTTGTGTATCCGAAAATTGGTCGTTCGTGATGTGCAAAACGGTGAATTGCACCGGGCTGTCGCTAAGAAGTACAGTATCAGTAAGGCAGCGGTTGGCAAAATTCTTCTGAAGCTTAAAACGTTTGGATCAGTGGTGGATCGCCCTGGCAGAGGCAGGAAGCGAAAAACGAATGCGAGAACGGATACCAAGATCATGCGCGAAGTCAAGAAGAACCTGAAAGTAACTGTCCGCGAGATCCAGGAAACCCGATGAAGCATGGAGGAGGAAATGTGATGGTCTGGGGGTGTTTTTCGTGGGGTGGAGTGGGAAGCATTGTGAAAATCGACGGGATAATGACGGCAGATTCTTACATCAACATCCTGCGAGAAAATCTGGAGGTTTCGCTGATTCAGACGGGCCTTGAAGAGAAGTTCGTATTCCAGCAGGACAACGACCCGAAGCATACTGTCAAGAAGACCAAGTCTTTCTTCCGGTCTTGTCGGATCAAACCGCTGGAATGGCCTCCACAAAGTCCGGACCTCAATCCCATCGAGAATTTGTGGGCGATTCTCGATGCCAGGGTTGACAAAACTGATGTTACCAATAAAAATAACTAATTTGAAGCCCTGGAGCGCGCCTGGGAAGAGCTAGATCCACAGCACCTAAAGAACCTGGTCGAGAGCATGTCGAAGCGCCTGCAGGAGGTCCTGAAGGCCAAAGGAGGACACATCAATTATTGAAATGCTTTTATTTTACTTTAATTTATGTTTTCTGTAGCCTAAATGAAGTGGGCACTTGATTTTGTCACTGTTTTTTTTTCAACGCAAATTGATTTTTTTTTCTTTAAGTAAAACTCCTTTTTTTTGCAGTATTCCATATATGAAACATAAAAAGAATATAAACAATTAGATAATAAAAAAAATACAGTGTGTTAACTTTAATTTGAACCAAGTAAATGAGAAAAATTGAAAAAACGATAAGGTGGGCACTTTATTTTGCCTATCAGTGTACACGCTAAGATCAGTTTATCCAAATTTGGGTGAAGAATACCCATAATCGCGAAAAGTGCATATACCCATTTTTGGGTACGTTACTACCTTCCGTATTTGAGAATTTTTTCCCATACAAATTTACTGAAATATGGATATAGTCAAATTTATCTGTAAATGAGTATTGGCACTTTTTTGCGATTATAGGTAAACTAAGCTTAGCGTGTAGAGTGTTGTACTCAACATATGTTTGGAAGATTTAGAAGTTCTAGTAAAATATTCCTAGAACTCAAAAGTACTCCTCAAATTCATGAGGAATTATATAATTCAAAAGTATTTCGAGATGATTCAAAACACTCAATAATATTTTAGAAGAATTTGCTATACTCAGACGTATTAAGTGTGTGTTCAAAGTATTCGATATTATTTGAAGATTATTTAAAGTACTTAAAAGTACCTTATCGTATTTTGATGGCTATTGAAAGTTGAAATTTATACGATATTGATGTTATTGGATTTGTTGATGAATTTAATGTAGCGTATGTAAAAATGTGGATTTTTTAAAAAATTTACGCCACAAGTGCAATTTTTTTTTACTTTTTTCAATTCATCTACTAAATTTAAATGTTATTAATGTAATGTGTAAAAAGTTTCGATTGATTTGAGTAAAAACTTCCCTTTGAAATTTTTTTCAAAAATGAGTTTTTCTCGTTCTAACTTTATGTCCGCCTTGAGCATAATAGAAAGGCGAACTTGTCTGTATAGAACGATGTTGTTAATAACCGCAAATCCTTCTTAGCAATGTCTTCACAGAAGTTGTTGGAGCCTTTTCTAATGCCAGGCTGACTATTGTTGTAATAGATATTTATTTATATATTTTGTGACTTCATTAAGGGAGTCCGTCAGTTGAACCGCGTAAAGAGAACAAGTAACTAATAAATTCCACTGAATTACTGTTGAAGATTTTCTCATCCAAATGGTAATTCGACTGTTGTATTTAACGTACTTAAGGTTGAAGGATTCATCATCCATTTTCAGTCATCGTCGAAATTTCGAAAGCAGTTTTTTCTTTCAAAATCAAAACATAGTTCGTGAAAATGTAATCACTGTATTGTGCTCGCCAAGCGGACCACCGGGAATACATTTTAATTTCCAGATTTTCAATATCAAACGAAAAAACTGCTTTAGATTTTTTGATGATTACTGAGGGTTGATGATGAGTCCTTCAACCTTAAGTCGATTCAAAATTAATATGGGATTTTACTAAATACGTAATAAAAAAGCATAAGCTTTTACGCTAAGATAAAATAAGAAATATCATCGAAATGCATCCTACAAAAGCAAAAACTTACTAAATTGCGTTATTCCCTATGATAATGGGACGTATTTATGGGCATTGATGGTACTTAAACTTGCAGTACATTATTCGTTAATGACTAAATGTTTGCCAGGCGTCTTTCTGCCTATAATCAATATTTGTTGCTTTTAAAATTATTGTACTATTATTGTAGCTGCGGAAATATCACCGATCGAGAATTTTTTCAAACATCCTGTACTCGCGATTTTTGATTTATTACTAGGACAGGGCACACTCTCATTCTGCCGCACTGTGTATCATGATATTATGTCCTGTCTCATATTCCTTACATTTCTTCCTTATTCCCCGAACGATGGCCCCAAAAATGGTCAAAATATGCTACAGAAATAAGTATAGTAAAATGGATACAAGCGAGCATGCATAGTATATGTATGATACAAAAATACATCCAGTTAGATTTATCAGTTTTGATCATTGTAGAATAGTCATATAATCACATCACAACAACTTTAGGAAATGCTGAAAAACCTCCCTTCTCCTTGACAGGTATTTTATTATTTTGAATTGCTTGCCACACTTTTCATAATCCCATGTTCGCTAAAAACGTAACATAATTGGCTCCAATCCTACAGTAAATTCCAAAATCCCTCTAAAAAAACTAAAATATTTGACCAGAAATTAATCTCAATATGCCGCATCGGTCGTAAATTGTGCCTCGTTCTTTGCTTGCTCCGTTGTGTGCTCCGTTCCTCTCTCAGAAGAACAAAGGCACGGGCGATTCAAAGCTGTGTGTAATCACTGAAGCCGGTGCCCAGCGATCATCATCGATCAGTGTGTACAAGCGACAAGTATGGGTCATCGCTTCGAGTATTCAGACAGTGCAACAGCCACCGAATATTCATATTCGGTTACAGTTACTGAATCTGAACGAATTTGCGATGCTATGTTCACGAACGGGTGGCAGTCTGACACACTATTGTTCAGTAGTATCATGAATGATTTCCAAGCCCTGCTTGCTTAGAATAGGTTCCCGGGGGGTCGATTCCGTTCTCCACCTTTCTTTGAATACTTTAGATTATTGGTCTATGATTTCAATATAAAAAGGGTTATCGTTAGATTTGACACATAACTATGCAAGCGTATTCTACCCTCGTGGGTTTCGAAGCAGTTGGTCAGTCGAGTGAAATGAGAATCATTTGTGAAAATGAGGAGATTATGAAATATGTATTACCTTTACTAGTCTATCGGTTGGCTCATTGCTTCTGCCTAGCGAGAAATACTGTCAAAAGTTGATTCTATGTATGGACCAACCCATAGCAAAAGTTATGTCTTACACTGAACCAAGAAATCATGTAAATTTTATCTGAAAACACATATAGTTATTTTCTATGTAGGTTTTCACATAACTGCTATGTGAAAAACACATAAATAGTCAAGGGATAGTGCATATTATATTCATTGAAACAGTCACATACTTTTTATGTGACAGACCAATGAGAGTTATTAGTATTTCTTAATGAAATTCATGTGAAATTCTAATGATTTTTTTTTATATCGATACTAAATTTTAGGTGATATTTTAATAGTTTTTAAATGAATTTATTTTAAGGTTTTAATACATGTTACTTGAGTTGAAAGATAAAAAAATGAAACTTATGCCTTGAACAATTTATTACAATCTAACTTCAATCGTATGTACTGGCTTAAAAAGGAAGTAAAAGAAACCGGATGTAAAAGAAATTTTAGCTCCATAATTGGTAGGCTACTTAAAGAGTCAATTAAATTATTTCAGCTTGTGGAAGCGCTTCAATTGCTGTGAAAGCCATGTAATGATCTTCAAATGATCCCGATCTTCATATTTTAACTACAAAAAAGTATTCTTCATTTTCCTGAATAATGTCTAGTATTTGGAACACACTTACGCTGGTGCTGCTAATCAACGTAACAAAGTTTCTGACTTAATAACTTGTGAATTATTGCTTTAGAAATAGCAACATCGCTATGTGCTCGCAGATTTTATCGCCAGGTTCAAAATATGGCCCTTCTGCTTGGGATTGTTGATTCGGATTGGGCGTTGTTCCTTTATGAACAGCGTAGATGTCGAGGATGTCTAAGCGCCGGATAGCGGAGCCCTCGGTAGCAGTTGAGTCCTCCTCAAACATTGATTCTTCCCAAACTGGATGCAATAATAGCTCGTAAAAGTGAACTCCACACTCTAAAATAATTAAGAGATTGAGTTTTCTCCTTATCTTGCATGGTTTTGAGCAATCTACGCTGAAAAACTTTCAGTGATTCCTCCGAAAAGCCTTAATCCACCAGCAGCTGAGCACTTAGATTCGCCCATAGATCTTGGAGGTAATGCCAGGAAAACCACTGTTTTTTTTCATATGTGCAAATCACATAAAATTCATCTCACAACACACATAGCCTTCGTTCACATACACTTTATCATTTTATCAGATGAATAGTATTGGAGTGGCATAATGCTATTTATATGTTTTTCACATGACATTTAATGGATACACATAAAATGAATTTGAATATTATCTGTGTGAAGCTATGTGATATTTTTATTAATTTTAATATTATTAATTGGTTCAGTGTACTCAAGCGCCCTACTCTGGGGCCGCATTTTGGAACTCGAAACGAAGAACTTTTTCTCACAAGCGTTCGTACAAAAAGTCGTTCGTTTCGAGATCCAAAATACGGCCCCTGGTGTTCATTCGAAAACGATGCCATGGAAGTGGACCAAATATTTGTGGGAAGGGTATCTAACCTACATAGACGACGCGATTTACTGGGGAAATATTAAATTCTATCAAACATACAACATGAATACTAATTAGCAATTTATGGTTTGCCGAGCAGAAAACATGAATCGTTCTGTCTTAGGACAAAAATGCATTTTCGTGCATGAACGAGTAGGTTGGTAACTAATTGATAATTAGCAATAATTTTATGCAGCCAACCTATAGGAAGTGTAAAGTGTCAATTAAAGATATCAGGATTGAACTTTGCTCAATTCTCGTTCGTGTTGTGAAAGTACCATAATGGTATATGTTGATGCTCTTTTGCAGCAAGAGTGAATCACGGAGAAGCATTCCCAGTGACAAGGCAACTGTTCCTGGTACCTGCTATTTCCAAGGCAAAGGCAATTATAACTTTCCATTTTCCATTCAGGGATCTGGTTCCTATTTGAGTTTGAGCAATTGAAAGAATGGATCAGCATGGATGCTTATTGGTGCTTAATATTTAAACTCAATGTAGGTTTTCTAAAGATGTGCATTTTTAAGGCAGAGCTTTACAAATAAAATGGCAAAAATTGGGCATGTTTCGAATTAAACGGCGTTATCTTAGTCACTTTGGACAAACGTGTATGATCAATGCAAAAACGAATGTATGCTTAAACGCATAAATTTTCAAGATAAAGCTTACATTAATTGTTATGTTATTTATTCTCCGTGCGAGGAGTAACGATTATGATGTAGAAGGAGATGTTCGCTCATCACCATGAGGCACCAAGAGTGAACATTAATGTTTTTGGCTAGAATGAAAGATGTGAAGGGAAAGTGTTGAAAGTTCCGTCAGAGTGTGGCAGGTAGGAAATCTAACAGATGTTTTTTTTTAAATTGAGCGAAAAGGCATGTATATTCGGGTTGTTTATCTCAGGGATAGTGTTTTTAAGCCTAGAGGGAACAAAAAGTGGCAGACAGAGAAATGCAAATTCACTGGCCTGTGATTAAACTCTCAATCTGCTAAAAAACGATAATGGGCTGAGCTAACCAGGTGTGTCACAATTAATTATCAACTACACCGTGTCCAATCTATTCTCATACACTTTTTACTTGAGGTGTGAATGTAGTTCGCCTCCCCGCGGTGCACCTTGGAAACGTTAAGCTCCCCTTAACGGCTAAACGAACTACGGAGGGAGCATCCTACGACGCATTGGGGCGGATGCCAGTAAAACCCCAATTTTGGCAACTCACTGCGAAAGGAATAACTAGTGGTACCGGTGCATTCGGGCTGGCGCCTGTGTCGTCTCCCTCAGTTCTACCGGGTGACACCAATAGGAAATGGCGAGGTTCCCGTGGCACAGGTCGTCTCCGTCCTGTTAAAACCTTGGCAGGCCTCCAGTACGTTCCATTCTCCACCGCCCGACCTCGCCAGTCGGGCGGGAGTAGGCTCAGATGACCCTTTATCTGTCTTACGCTGATGCGGCTCTGAACACGGTTCCCTATGAAGGGCCGTGTCAACCCTCGCATGGCCTCCCTGTTTGCATAGACAACCATGGGATCACAATAGCGACTACTCCACGTGGGTTTGGATAGCGGCTGGAGGGGGTACCCAACAACATGGAGGAAACGAAGAAACCCCAGGAAAAGGATAAAGCGAATACGTTCGCTAAAGGCGGCCTAGTGAGGTCTCCACCACGCAGAGTGGTGGAATCAGGTGTGAGCGGTAGTGCTAGGGCATCGGAGGCTGGTGTCACCAAGCTAGGTGTGGTCATGGATGGGCCAGGACTCATCCGGGCCATGGATAGGATGCGGGAAACCCTTCCTAAGATGATGGAGGTGTCTGAGCAATTGGACGCGATTATCGACTTCACGTCGACGCGTAACAATATTGCGAAGGACCGCAAATTGAGCCTTCTGAGGTTACGCATGACAATGCAGGCTGCATGCAAGAAGAGGGAAGAGCTGGAGGTCAAGCTTCTAGCCGAGCAAAGTGCCAAAGAGTTGGCAAGGCTAGCAGCTACGGAAAGGGCAAGGGACATAGCCTCGAAGCAGACTCAGACGGATGCAGCCGTCTCTGTCGGAGAGTCCACCCTATCCATGGGAGCAGGGACCTCCAAGCGGGCTAGGCAGTCCCCGGGCGAAACGGCACCTGGCGCTTCAAAGAAGCGTATCGTGTCGGATGCTCCAGGAGGGAAACCAACCTATGCGAACGTGGCGGTAGGGTCCGAGGGTCCATCCTCGCGACCAGTATCGGCTGCTCGAAAAGAAAGAGGCCCTGGCGCCAAGTCCAGCGCGAAAGGCGCGACACCCAGCTCGAAAGTTGTCTCAAGCGCCGAAGGGGGCCCGAACGGCGGGACCCCAGCTACAACAGCTATAACCAGCAAGGAAGCAGATGCTAGTGCTAGGAGGTGGACGAGTGACGACCCCAGGCGTGGCAGGGAAAGCCACTGGAACAAGGTCCGAAAAAAGGGAAGTAAGACGAAAAAAGAAAAGAGTAAGCAACAGGTGGCCCGCAAGCGTAACCGTGGAGAGGCCCTCATCGTCAAGACTGACGGGTCTAAGTACTCGGAGGTCTTGAAAGCGATGCGCGGAACGCTAAACTAGCAGGCTTAGGCGCCGATGTGCGGAGTATACGCCGTACCCGCACCGGCGAGATGCTCTTAGAGCTAAAGAAAGCGACAACGCTAAAGGGCCCGGCGTACAGAGACCTGGCAAGGCAGGCCTTAGGTGAGGGTGTGGAGGTGCGCGTCCTCGTCTCACAGGTGACGATCCAGTGTAGGAACTTGGATGAGATCACCGAGGCAGACGAGATCTCCACTGCACTCAAGGAACAGTGCAAGGTCGAGGTTGCAGCGGCAGACATACATCTGAGGAAGGGTCTACTTGGCAGTCGACGCGGACGCGGCGTTGAAAGTGACGAAGGTGAAGGTGGGATGGTCAATATGCCCACTAAGCCTACACCAGCCGCCGAAGGCATGTTTTAGATGCCTAGAGAGTGGGCACATGTCCTGGGAGTGCAAAGGCCCAGATCGTATCAACATGTGCAGAAGGTGTGGCAGCACTAGCCACAAGGCGCGGGATTGAAAAGGTCCCCCCAAATGCTTGATGTGCGCCGGGAAACCGGACGATAAGCACGTCATTGGGCAAGTGCCCGGCCGCTAAGGGTATACCAACGAGCCAACCGTATTGCAGGTAACCCAACTAAACCTGAACCATTGTGAGGTCGCCCAGCAACTGCTGTGTCAGACAGTTAGCGAGTCGGCATTGGGTATCACCATTATTTCCGACCCATACTGCATCCCACCCGGCAACGGGAACTGGTTTGCGGACAGGGCTAATATGGCGGCATTATGGACGACGGGCAAGTACCCGGTTCAGGAGGTTGTGTCTACCACAAACGAAGGCTTTGCGGTTGTAAAAGTGAATGGAGTGTTCTTCTGCAGCTGCTACGCACCGCCAAGATGGTCGATCGAACAGTTTACCAATATGCTAGATCGGATGACAACGAAGCTAACTGGCCTGACCCCGTTGGTAATAGCAGGGGACTTCAACGCTTGGGCGCTTGAGTGGGGGAGCCGCCTTACCAACCCTAGGGGCCAAATTCTTCTGGAGGCCTTGGCTGGGCTCAACGTAGAACTAGCCAATGTGGCGACCATGCCGAGGGAAGTCAAACCGAGGAATGGAAGATCGCCGGTGTATTGGTGGACGGAGTCGATTGCCGACCTCCGAAGAACATGCCTCTACGCAAGACGGAGGGTGCAAAGAGCGCGGTCAGACGCCGAGAAAATCGAGCGTAGGGGGGTGCTAGTCGCCGCGAAGGCCTCACTAAAGAGGGAGATAAAGGCCAACAAGCGAGCCTACTTCGAGGTGTCAGAGGGCCAATGTGAACCCGTGGGGTGACGCCTATCGGGTAGTAATGGCCAAAACCAGAGGATCGGCGGCTCCAACCGAGCGTTCATCAGAGCTGCTGCAGGTGATCGTTGGGGGACTCTTTCCGAGCCACGACCCGAGTCCATGGCCCCCGCCGCTGTAGATTTGTCCCATGACCAGCGCTCCGGTATCCCAGACCTTAACGCTGTCATACTGACGGAAGGGTGGAATGCTCCGCCAAACACCCGTGACCACGTGGGCATTGATAACGGCACAACGGGGGCCGGCTACGAGGCGACGGTGACGAATGATGAACTCATTGCGATAGCAAAGTCGCTAGAGGTGAACAAAGCGCCGGGACCTGATGGTATCGCGAACCTGGCCATGCAGGCGGCTATCTTTCTGGATCCCGGAATGTACAGGGTGGTGATGCAAAAGTGTCTGGACGAAGGCGTCTTCCCGGACGCCTGAAAAATTCAGAACCTTGTGTTGCTACCAAAGACAGGGAAGCCACCAGAGATCCATCGGCATATAGACCTATATGTCTGTTGGATACAGCGGGTAAGGTGCTCGAGAGGGTAATCCTCAACAAACTGACAACGTACACAGAGGGTACAGGCGGTCTGTCTAGTAATCAGTTTGGCTTCCGCAAAGGGAAGTCGACGGTGGATGCCATCCTGTCCGTCACCAAGACAGCTGAGGTGGCAATCCAGCGCAAGAGGCGAGGAGTACGCTACTGTGCAGTAGTCACCCTTGACGTGAGAAACGCATTCAATAGCGCCAGTTGGGCGGCTATCGTCGACTCGCTCCAGCGTCTACAGGTTCCTGGGTACCTGTACAAGATTCTCGGAAGCTACTTTCAGAATCGCGTACTGGTATATAATACAGATGCTGTCCAGAAACGTGTAAACATCACCGCAGGTGCCCCACAAGGTTCGATCCTGGGTCCGGTGCTATGGAACACGATGTATGACGAGGTACTGAAAAAAAATACCCGCATTAATCCACCGATGGTGAGACTGAACCCTTCTTACACTTCACCAGAATTACGAACTCAAATGTGGCCAATATGGTACTGGATACATATTTTCATCAGAAATTCCAAGAAGATCCAGAATTATTCAAACATTTAGTTTATAAAATGAACTATTTGTCAATCTTGTTCTTTATCGAAGTGATTAAAACATTGACATTAATAGTGTTTAACGACCTATTATATAAAAGAATAATTTACACAAATATTAGAAATTTCGTATATTAAGTCCACAGAATAATTTTTGATTATCAATACGGAATCAAGATGCTTAATGAATACTTAATACTTATTCGTCAAAATTGTGTAGTTATAGTAAATGGAAACTTTGTGTAATTTTCGAATATACTCGTTGCAATTCAAAACCACTCGAGCCAATCGATCCTGAATTCTATAGAGTCGCTTAGTGTGGCTAGTCCGCTGTATGTGCTATACAATGCCGCAGATTTGACACAATAGAATGCAAGCGGCATCGATGGGTGTGAGTGGTACGTTTGGTTTTGCACTGCAACGAGTATATTGTCATCTCACAATTCGTTGCTCTCGTTCTTTCAGGTATTGTTTTGGTCATATCTCCATGAGGGATTATCCAATCATAATGAAATTTTGAAAAGTATTTGGAGATTTCATAGCTTTGATTTGGCACCAACAAAACTAAAATCGGTACACAAATAGCTCAGTATGTAATCGGAGACTAAACTGTTTGATTACTATTATAATAGGCCGTCAAGTACTGTTTCGTTCATATCTTCGTAACGAAATATTCGAATGTAAAAAAATCAATAGCGTTCTATGGGCATGTTGTAGCTTCCATTTGATGTCAACAGAACTGAAATCGGTTCACAAATGGCTGAGAAATCGATGTGACATTATTTGTAACGCACAGACACACACACACGCACACACACAAACACGCGCACACACATACAGACACATATACATACACACAGACATGTGCTCAGTTCGTCGAGCTGAGTCGAATGGTATATGCCACTCGGCCCTGTGGGCCTCGGATAAAAACTCGAGTTTTCAAGCGATCTTAATACCCTTCTATTGATGTAAGAAGGGTAAAACACAAACGCACACACATCTCGAACATGGTCACCCAAAAAAAAAAAAAAAAAGGGTTTTATTATTTTCGATGAAGAACATACCAAGCGATTTTGAGCAAAATCGGACAACTTTTTTTTTCAACTCTATTCTTTTCCCGTGGAATTGCTGTATATATATATATATATATATATATATATATATATATATATAAATATATATAAATATACATATATATATATATATATATATATATATGTATATATATATATATATATATATATATATATATATATATATATATATATTTTATATATTTATATATTTCTATATATATATATATATATATATATATATATATATATATATATATATATATATACATATATATATATATATATATATATATATATATATATATATATATACAGCAATTCCACGGGAAAAGAATAGAGTTGAAAAAAAAAGTTGTGCGATTTTGCTCAAAATCGCTTGGTATGTTCTTCATCGAAAATAATAAAACCCTTTTTTTTTTTTTTTTTGGGTGACCATGTTCGAGATAAAGTTACCAGAAAAATCGACATTTTTCGAAATTTTTTATTTTTGAAAAATCATAACTTCTGAACCGCTGATTCGATTTTGAATATTTTTTTATATATAGAAAGATTATTACTTTTTGTTTTTATTTAAAATATTCATTAAAATAATTAATGTACTCAAATTTGCTAAAATGGTCAATATATTTGTTTTTTATGATTTTCAAAATGTTGGACCACAACGACTATTTATTTTTATATTTTTTAATTAAAATTCAAACATTTTTACATAACATATCAAACAATCCCAAATGTTCATGGAGCCGTTTTTGAGTTAAATTTTTTGAAAATTTCAAGATTTTTGCCTATACACACATGGAATGAGCATCATTTTCCATCACTTCAAAATAACTGCGGGAATCATTTCATTGAAGTTATCAAACTTATTCCTAATAAATTCATGATAACCATGTTTATCTTAAAAAAATATCCATTTTTTTCTAATGAAGGCAGTCAATACAGAAATAAGATGACTGCTTTCAATTTGTGCCACATGTACAAGGACTTCGGTCTTAATGCAGAGTGGAACTTTTTTGCCACTTACCATGGAAAAGGGCCTTGTGACGCTTTAAGAGGCGTTCTAAAGCGAAACGCTTCAAAAGCAAGTTTACAAGGCCATCATATTACAACTGCATACGAACTTTACTCTTGGGCTGTTTTTAAAGTAGATTCCAAAATATATTACTTGTTTTTCTCGGAAAAAGATTACAATGCAATGAAAAAGAAAATAAAGAACCGTTGTACTCCTGTAAAACAAATCTCTGGGACACAATCGTTTCATTACTTTAAACCACAAAATGAAAATTACATTATCGTGAAACGGTTTTCGTTTTCAGATGAAGAAAAGTGCGTTAAATTGTAAGAATTTTGCTTTGTAATTTTTTTTTTGATGAATTATGAAAAATAAAATTAATTAAATAATCAAATTAAATGCTGAGTTTTAATTGAAGGTAATCTGAGAAAACCCTTGCTTGTAGTCTAAAGCTTTGAGATTTGAGCTCCAATTCATCAATATAGCGGAGCCTGGTCCAATCCTGACCCTATGGTCAATTCCGACCTCCCAAGATTCTCTGAGACAGCGCTGGTAGCCAAATTTTTAATAATACCAATGGAAAGCTTTCATTACACAAAGAATTTCAACGTAGAATGCATTGGTCGGAGAAATTGTGTTTGTTGGACTTCAAAATTGACTAAATTTGAGAAAAACTGTTCTACACGCTAAAAAAATGTGTATTCTAGTTTCGGTTCGGTTCACTCAAAATGACCCTAATGTGGAATAATTCAAAATATGAGTTAACTTTACTCAGTCGTGGTTTACGCTACAACTCAAATTCGGCATGAGTGCCCCTGCAATCCTTATGAGCACTCATGCTGAATTTGGACGCTAACGGACCATTGTGGCTCCAGTTATAGCGTAAACCATGGCTGAGTAAACCCTAGCAATGTTGGTCTCTGCTTTTAAACAATTTGAGGCTGATTTATAGTTCTTACATTTAATGGGGTCAGAATTGGACCAGCCTCCCCTACTTTTGATGGGTACAATACTTCACAAATGAAACTAGATTTGTAAACATGGTTATCATGAATTTATTAGGAATAAGTTTGATAACTTCAATGAAATGATTCCCGCAGTTATTTTGAAGTGATGGAAAATGATGCTCATTCCATGTGTGTATAGGCAAAAAACTTGAAATTTTCAAAAAATTTAACTCAAAAACGGCTCGATGAACATTTGAGATTTTTTGATATGTTATGTAAAAATGTTTGAATTTTAATTAAAAAATATAAAAATAAATAGTCGTTGTGGTCCAACATTTTGAAAATCATAAAAAACAAATATATTGACCATTTTAGCAAATTTGAGTACATTGATTATTTTAGTGAATATTTTTAATAAAAACAAGAAGTAATAATCTTTCTATATATAAAAAAATATTTAAAATCGAATCAGCGGTTCAGAAGTTATGATTTTTCAAAAATAAAAAATTTCGAAAAATGTCGATTTTTCTGGTAACCCTATATCGAACATGGTCACCCAAATAAAAAAATACGGGTCTTATTATTTTCGATGAAGCACATACCAAGTGATTTTAAGCAAAATCGGACAACTTTTTTTTTCAACTCTATTCTTTTCCCGTGGAATCGCTGTATATATATGTATATATATATATATATATATATATATATATATATATATATATATATATATATATATATATATATATATATATATATATATATATATATATATATATATAAATATATATATATATATATATATATATATATATATATATATATATATATATATATATATATATATATATATATATATATATATATATATATATATATATATATATATATATATATATATATATATATATATATATATATTATATATATATTATACACTTAAAAATGTTACCGAAGTACTTTTTGCTTGCAAATTTGAAGTACTTTCATAAAATTAGGGTGACAAACTTTTTTGACTTTTCTTAATAGCTTTTTTGAAAATTGTAATTTTTTTTTAAATTAGTTTTTTTCACTGTAACCTATTTTTCTCCAGAACAACTCACTGTGCACTAGATAGCATTTTCAGTCAGCTATAACTTAAGAATAATTAAAAAATTATTGGCAGGTCACTTTTAAGGGAAAATCTATATTTTAGTTCAAAACACAAGAACCAAACTTTTTTTTTACCGTGCATATTTTATCCATATAGCACCAACAATTGTCTAAAATTTCGCCGAAGACACCAAACCAATCGGACAAATGTTTCCGAGATACAATTTTTTGAAGATATCATGTGCATTTTTCATAGGCCCTTCTCATAAGTAAGGCTAGATTCAAAATGGCGAACCAAGTATGCAAAACGGCGTTTTTCTTCCCCAAAAACGTGTATGCAAGGTTTCATGCGAGGGGCACGCAAGAATATTTGAGTACAGCACACACTTTTTGAAAGTATTAAAAATACGCGTTTAATACGGCTAATTATACTTTGAGTACGTCAGAATACCCACTTGAGACTTTAAATACACCTTTATTACAATTATACTATTTTTGAGTGCTATGAAATACATTTCTATTAAAATTTGAATACTAAAAGTACAGTTAAATACATTTTTAATAATTTAGATTAATTTAAAAACTTTTAAGTACTGATCGATTATTTTGATAACAACTGCAGATTTCGATAATCAAAATACATTCTTATTACAAAGACATGCTTTGAGTACCATAAAACACATTTTAAACACTTTTCAATAATTTTAAATACCTAAGAAATCCAAATCAATACCTCGCGTACCATTTAGTACATGTAATGTATTTAAAATCCCCTTAAATATATTTAGACTACAATTTACATCCTAAATAACAAATAAATATATTGGATTACAGTTTAAATACCTCGATTACAAGTTAGCACATTTTTATTACTTAAAATAACAAACACACAACACACTATTATAAGACCACTCATTTGTACAGAAAACTACTCAGTTTTTCTATTATGATTCCTATTCCAAATTAGTCTAGTTTAGCGAGAATTTATTTATTCAAAATGTATAACTTGTAAAATGCACTGCATTGGCAGAACTCAAGATGGTTGTGTCCAATATTAAATTTACCACATCAAATAAGGTTTCTCTGTTGACCTCGGATTTGACCCAATAACATTTCAACTCAATATGAGTAGTCCTAATAATAGCGTGTAGGTAGAACCTTGAACATTGATTAAGAACACGCTCGAAACACCCTCTCTTTCATTTGTATTGTCCTTCTTTTTTTTATCGGAAAATTAGATGAGAGCATTAAGTAACATTTACGTGTGAGTAAAAGAGAAAGGAATACAATTCCACTCAATTATTGAGTAGAATGCAACGAGAGTGTAGAACTCTTAAAACACTCAAGTATTTTCAATATATTTGAGTCCTTTTAAATCTCATTAAATACTTTCAGGTACTCAAAATACTCATAAAATATTTTTCAGAACTTTAAATACAATTTAAATACTCTTTGAGTAGCTAAGATATTTTTCAAATACTTTTGGTTTCTTTGAGTCCTTTAAAATACTTTTGATTACTTTAAATATTCTAAAGTGTTTATAAATACTCTGTAAATCAAGTTAAATGCGGACGTATTTTCAATACGACACACTCAGTAGAATACTCTGCGTGCCCCTCGGTTTCATGCAAATCAAAAAATATGAAAATTACTCGTTGCTGAAATGATATGGAACCGCTCACACGTTAAAATTCCCGATGAATTTATTGTTGAAATTAACATGCTTTGAATTTGATTCAAAACTTGTTATTTTTGTTCGAAACATGCTCTCTATTTCCTTTAAATAATTTTTATGTTTCAAGTTGAACATCGACAGTTTTAATTTAAATGGACGAAATTTTAATCCGTCCAGAAAAAGGATTGTTGGTAAACAAAAAACTTATCTGAAATATCAATACGGGAAGATGTCTGACGATTCCTTCAACGAGGAGTATCTGGAGGATGGACAGAATCACAGTAAGTCTATTTTATTTACCATGGAGGATAGTTGCCATGATGAGGATAGGATGACCAGAATACAACGGGCAGCGAAACTACCAGCAAAAAAAAACTGCTGATGATGCGAAGTTTGTGTATATTCTGTCTTCCTTTGGAAAACTGACTGTGCGGGTGAAATCGCACTCGAAAGCGCCTGAAAAGTGTTCTCCAGGCTAGCAGAATTCACGTACGTTGTGGAAGTGATAATTTCCGTCGCTAAAAAGTTTGAAAAAGTGGTGAAAAATAGTGTTTTGCTTGGCTCTCAGCCTCCATTGGCAGTGAAGAAAAGTTGTCTTGCTGAAATTTTTTTCGCTCAACCTCTCCCTCTCGCGCTGAGGTGATAGCGCTCTCTCTACGTCTGTCGGTTTCTTTTGCACTTTTTGGGAGAAGCGCAGTGGTGTTGGTGTGAGAATGGTGGATTGGATTTTGGTTTTTATTCACTCACCGTGGATGCGATTCATCAAAATGTAAATATATAGAGGTACGTGGTTGTGTGTGTGTTGGCAATAGTTTGCATCGCATCAGCGGCAACAACAACACAACGGTATTATGTAGCGCGACGTCGGCGGCAGTAGCACCTCGTCGCGCGTCACGTTGTTCTGCGTCGCGGATTACTAGTGTGCGTGTGCAATTGGTTCCGGTGAGCTGAAAATAGAAGTGTATTGCGTGTCGTGGGATCGCGCCGTGCTCGCGTTTCATTTAAAAAATGGCATACATTCAATTGCGCTGTTGTGTGTTGGTGATTGTCCCTCAAGCGAGCTCAGGTCCAAAGTGTCGTCGTTTGCGGGTATTGTTGGGGAAGATATGCCAGTATCTAGAACTAGATTTCAGAGAAAAATACCACAACCGTGCCAAAGTGAATTTTGATTCGGTGTTCAGGATTAGTTTGTAAATTAATCAGTGCAAGAAGAGTGTATTAGACACACATATCATGTTACTACCGGAAGGTTTCCAACACGTCGGCGACGGACGGGTTGATGTGGACGAGTGCCGACGGCAGCAGCTGCGGTCCAGCAACACTTGGCCATCTAGGATATCGAGGAGAGCTGGTTTGCAAAGCAACAAATAATTTATTTCTACCATATTTTGAAGACAATATCTAATATCCTGTTTTATTTTATTTTGTCTATTTCGTTTTGTTTTGTTTATCGTTACGCTTGTCTCTTTTCAGTCACATTGGAGCGGTCCATTGCTATTGGCGTATACTACATACTTTCAGCTTATCGTTAACCAAAACGAACCCAGCAACTAACCTTTCCCCAACTATCCAACATCCCAGTGATTTCTTGTGGAAGTGCAGAGGATTTCTCGGCTTCCTTCAAAGCGAGTATCATGTCAACACTTTCCTTCCCATTCCCTATTTGACCAGCATTCGACACGCCGCGCCGGTATTGCTTTGTAATGGATCACCAGTTTTACACATTGAAGATGCTGTTAGTCCAAACATCATCTGTTGGTTCTTTGTGTAAATACAGCTGATCTGGCAATAACGGAGTTGCATCCGTGGGCGGTCAATCATGCTCATGCTCATTCTGTCTTCCTTTGGAAAACTACAGGAAAAATCTCAAACGCTGTCAGCGAAACATAAAAATACATGTCCGTTCAGCAAGTGACGATAAAAATTAACAGCATGACGCAAAGTACCGGAAGCATATTGCAAACCGAAAAATTGTTCTGAACGAATTGGAAAGGAAGTTTTTCCAGTTGATGGAAGGCTACGCCCGTTCTATGAACATTTTTCCAGCTTTTCTGTTTTGATGTAAATTTAAACAATGTTGTGTAAACCAAACCATGCAAATAAATCGTTTCCACAAAAATATTTATTTGTTACTTGGAATCCGAGGTCACCAAAAACACTTCATCCTTTGTATATTTGATAATACTCCTCGATGTTCAGAATCATTTTCCAAAAATGTTTGAGCAACAAAATTCACATTTTCTTGAAAAAACTGCCCGCATAATCATAAACCATTCCTGGACCATTTTCCATAATGTTGATGACCGTTTCCTTTATTGTAACGACATTTACCCTTATATTTGACAACTATAAACTAACAATCTCCTATAACGTTTTAACGATATAGGGATTGAATGCGTATAATGGACACCCTACCATATTTTTGAAATTATTTCGTTATTATCGTATTTAACCTAAGCATTCTCCGTTAAAACACATAGTATCAACACTAAAACAAAGGTTAGAATATGATTCCTCACAAATTTCACACATAAAACATCATTATTAATTATTTTTACCTGAGCACTGCATGGTACAGCGATTTGTAAGAATTTTCGTTACAGGAGAGAAAAAAGGAAAGTGATCATGTGAGTAAATTGTAGTTAATAAAAAGGCATTTTCAACACGTTAATACTTAGTACTTATATTCAATTTTACAATTCAGATACCAAAACAATTAAAAATTGTAAAAAAAATTATAAACTTTGAGGGTCCATTATACGACTGATTGGAAGTATAGTCACTAGATTCATAGTCTGGCGGATACAATGACGGGAGCCAATTTGAACTGTCACTTGGCGGAGCCAATCGAGCATATCTCGAGTAATTTATGTTAAGGACCTAAAAGACATTTGTAAACAATAACTTTAAACGTTGATTTCTCACGAATTCCGAGAATCCCACCATATCCTGCTACTTCATATGGTAGAACTAACATTCTTCTACCAAATGCTGCTTTCATTTCACGATAGTGATTTGAGATTCAAGAGAAATCTATATTGAAAGTCATTCTTTACAAATGGCTTTTAGGCGCTTAACATGAATTACTCGAGATATGCTCGATTGGCTCCGCCAACTGACAGTTCAAATTGGCTCCCGTCGTTGTATCCGCCAGACTATGAATCTAGTGACTATAATTGGAAGTGCTTTGTTGCCTATTTCCAACCCCTCATTTCTTTTTGTAGGCAAACTGAACTTATTTTATGCTCACCGTCTAAAGTGGCAATTGTTGTGGAAATTGTTGAACATTGTCTAAAGTGGAAATCAAAATGGGAAAAATAATAAATGTAAGCATTCTTACACAGAATCTGAAGTGCAACAGTGAATTCGAGCGATTCAAAACCATGTTCCGATAAAACAGGCATGCAAGCAGTATAAAATTCCACGCTCTACCGTGAAGTATTGTCTCGGGAAAAGCTGGTCTGGAAGAGCTAGGAGAGGTCTACCAAACGGCCCGTCTACCAAACCCAACGTCTACCAAATAAGGGCTATCAAACGCAACGCAAAGTCTTCCAAAACAAAGTGATCAGATTGGATGAATTTGGTGGCATTTTGGAGTTGGCAATTAGGGCCAGCACTCGCTTTCGAACCATTTGTAAAACCTTACAAGTTTTGTATTATAGGTCGAAGGCTGGAACAAAATTCATGTAGGTGCTTTTGCCTTTATAGAGGCTTTTAGTCATTGCCTAGTACGCCTCTTTAATAATGGTTGTGTAGAAACGTATTTCATAAGGCATGAGGAATATTCAAGAATTGAAAATAGTGTATACAGATAATCTGGATGATCTCTCCAAGCCGTATCGTGAAGGTTCGTATGCAGCATCATCTAATGAAAAAATCAATGTTCATGGTTGACCTTACATGCTTGAATAATGAAATAATATATAATTTGAATCCTAGAGGGTTTGAGCTGTTTAGTGGAATACTTGTAACTATAATTTAGAAGAAAAATTAGTAATCTCCATTTAATTCCAACTACCTTTGCTTATCTTCGAAAGATACGTGTATTTCGTCTACAATGTGCAGACTTCTTCAGTGTCTCGTACAAATAACTCGAGTTATTAGCAAGCATGGGAAAACTCATTCACTCGCTTGAGCACCACCGATTTAAAATAGCAAACCCTCGTGTACTAACACAATAATGAACGAGTGTGATGTTTCCTATCACACGATTCTACACGAATCCTCGAAAACGAACATTGTAGAAAGAATAAACGAGAAAACAGAATCATGCGAAACAAATTTTCAGCTAGACGTTATATTGAATGAATGCGTTGCCACTGAACGCAAGCGATTTGAATAAGATTATTGAGATTATTTAGACTCAGAGAATGCAATCAGCTGGAAGGATCAGAGCAGAGATACGGTTTAAAATGATGCTTTATGTTTTTATGTTGCATTAGATTGCTAAACATCATATTAGATCATTATTTGAAATGTTAAATGATGTTTAAGGTATAATTTGAAGAAATGAGTGTGATTCAATAATTCTCTCTCAGCTGAATCCAACTGAATGCAATTGTTAATGATTCAGCGGCTAAAAAAATAGGCAATGAGAAACCGTCCACACTACTACCGTCCGATCCATTCTCTGTACGATCAGCTGCCAGTTTTGCTCAATTCTGTTTTCTACGAATAGAATGAAAGCAGAATAGTAATGAACAGAATTGGAATAATTTAAACGTGGTTACGCTCACTTCTGAATGCTTATGCGTGTGAGTGAAAATGAGCGCTAAGTGAACCAATTTTTCCCATGCTTGGTTATTAGTACGAGACACTGAAGAAGTCTGCACATTGTAGACGAAATACGCGTGTTTCATCCAGGGTGAGACCAGGCCCTACGTTGTGATTCTTTACTTGGAAACGATGACGACGAACGAAGGAAAATACAGACTGCTTTGATGATGATAATTTATTACCACCGAGAGGCAGCGTGCCAGCTCGGTGGGTACTAGACTAGACGTTTATACTACTATAACACCACTAAACTAAGAATATCAATGTGTCCCTTTTATAGGGGACACGCAGTACGGATCAATAGTGCCGTGCGCACCGCATCGCTACAATGGTGCATAGATACAGCGCGCCGACAGTGCTATTCCACGCTGCCCACTTTAGCTACAATAATAGCATCAGGCCATCATTGCATGCTAGCCGCTCTCCAATGGGTGGAAACAATACACGCTCCCGGGGGGGACGCGTGTTTGTTTCTACTCAACAACAGCAAGCACGTCGTGTGCCGTTTGGGATCGAACATACCGGCGCCCGAAAACGAATGTTTTCCAATAGCGTTCGGCAGTAGCTTGCTGTTGGTTGTGCGGGCAGGATGGAACGTACTTGTTGGTGCTTCTTTTGACGCTGCGGTCCGATTGATGTTTGAAATGCGAATGACGCTCGGGTCCAATGATGACGCTTGGGTACGATGATGACGCTAGGGTCCAAATTGGTGACGCTCGGGTCCAAAAGGGTGGATGCTACGATCCGGCTGGTGGATGCTACGATCCGGCAGGTGGACGCTACGGTCCGGCAGGTGGACGCTACGATCCGGCTGGTGGACACTCTGGTCCGGCGGGTGGACACTACGGTCCTAACGGATGGACGCTCTGGTCCGGCAGGGGGACGCTACGGTCCAAACGTATGGACGCTACGGTCCTAACAAGTGGACGCTCTGGTCCGGCGGGTGGACGCTACGGTCCGAACGGGTGGACGCTACGGTCCTAACAAGTGGACGCTCTGGTCCGGCGGGTGGACGCTACGGTCCGAACGGGTGGACGCAACGGTCCGGCGGATGGACGCTACGGTCCGAACGGGTGGATGCTCAGATCCCAACGCGATTGATGTTGGTGACGGTCCGATCACCCACGTTGTCCATCGTTCCTCAGGGGTGTCCGACATCCTGGTCACGGCACCAATGTTTCATCCAGGGTGAGACCAGGCCCTACGTTGTGATTCTTTACTTGGAAACGATGACGACGAACGAAGGAAAATACAGACTGCTTTGATGATGATAATTTATTACCACCGAGAGGCAGCGTGCCAGCTCGGTGGGTACTAGACTAGACGTTTATACTACTATAACACCACTAAACTAAGAATATCAATGTGTCCCTTTTATAGGGGACACGCAGTACGGATCAATAGTGCCGTGCGCACCGCATCGCTACAATGGTGCATAGATACAGCGCGCCGACAGTGCTATTCCACGCTGCCCACTTTAGCTACAATAATAGCATCAGGCCATCATTGCATGCTAGCCGCTCTCCAATGGGTGGAAACAATACACGCTCCCGGGGGGACGCGTGTTTGTTTCTACTCAACAACAGCAAGCACGTCGTGTGCCGTTTGGGATCGAACAACGCGTATCTGTCGAAGATAAGCAAAGGTAGTTGGAATTAAATGGAGATTACTAATTTTTCTTCTAAATTATAGTTAATAAATAATTTGTTATACACACTTCAATTTTTTTTACAGAAATCTGTACAGTTGTACCGAATTTCAACAGCTGAACGTTCGGCAATCCGATTTTACGGATTTCGATGAAATTTTACAGATATCTGTAAAAAACTACCGAATTTCGGTTAAAATTTAACCGAAATCCGTAAAATCGGATTACCGAACGTTCAGCTGTTGAAATTCGGTACAACTGTACAGATTTCTGTAAAAAAAATTGAAGTGTGTATAACAAATTATTTATTAACTATAATTTAGAAGAAAAGTTAGTAATCTCCATTTAATTCCAACTACCTTTACAGACTTCTGGAAAATAAGCTGAGAGTGTATGTCTGTTTTGTATTCCACATAAAAAAAGGTTGTATACGCACGCATGTTTCAACTTATTCAACTAGGCTAAATTTACCGAATATAACCAACTTTGTTCATATCCGTGGAAAGTGCCACTGATTTGTTCACACATAAACAGAGCCCACTGAGAATTACATATTTAAGTAAGTATAAGTGGTGTTGTGTACACATAGGAAGAATGAGTGGTTAAAAATAGCTATCATTTGTTGATCACATTGCAAAAAATTATGTGTCGGACACAAATATATTATCATTACTTTTCTATCAGTGTACGGGAACGAATATATTCTGGTCATGTATGTATTTTGTTCACTTTGCTGTAAAATACATTATATACGGTGTTCGGTTCCTTAGTGCCAATATATTCAGGGGCGATAGGGGATGATATTTGAAGAAAAAAAATGTTATACGCACAAAGAGAAAGCTCATAGTTTACGGAGTTATTAAACTTTTATTTTTTTGGTACGTGTCAGTCTTAAGTTGGCTGTTACATAATATGATATTTAGCAAGATTATATTTCCTTCATTCGAAAGCTCAGAAAGTTTTCTACTTAAATTTTTTATATAAATGTTGAGTTGTTGAAATTTAGTGTCTTAGGGATAAACATGTTTTAAACTTCTAATTTTTTAAGGGTTTTTTTTTCATGTTTTTAGAAAAAATAGCAGTGGTTGATAGAACAAAAATATGGATTTAAACTTGTTCTACATCTCTCTCTCTCTTTGACACAAACTTTCTATCTTGCTTAGTTTTTTTAAAAATTTGGTTTGAATGCAACATGTTGTGCCTGCATTCAACCCAACCGTGGTAAAGTCTGTGCGCAGGACGCACAGCACACTTGATTACCGCGCTGCTTGGTGTCCAAGGAGAAGAATGTAATAGCTTAAATGTTTTCGAAACAGTACCACACGGCTTCCGAAAAACAACTATGTTTTTTTTCCAGAAGAGTTAGCAGATAGTCATCTCTGCTACGGTTACATCAATTGCTTGGCATCGGCAGTCCAAATAGAATCTTGCTAAATAACATAATTTTGAGTTCCAGACAGAGTTAAGACTACCATTTACCAAAAAAATAAAAGTTCAACAACCCCGTAAAATATGAGATTTGACAATCTGCGTTGAACATTTTTTTCCTGAAATATCAACCCCTATCGTTCCTGAAAATATGAGGAACTGCATCTCAGATTGTAATAGTTTTATTTAATACCTAGATTGTAGCTAGATAGATTTCAACACAGGTGTTGTTACACATCGGATACGTTTAGAATGTTTTCTATTTGAAGGTGGTTATAATATATACAAGTCCAAAATATATGCGTTACCCTATTTGTCTACGAGATAAACAATTGGTTTAGCAGCGTCAGATCAATCAGTTTAATCAATTTAGTTGATATGCGTATTTTGGACCCGGGTCTATAATGCGCATTATAGACCCGGGTCCAAAATAAGCATATGGGTCAAAAATAGGCACATTATGATCAGCGCAAATTATCGATGTTTACCAGGAAAACCTAGCCTCAAAAATAGAGTTTACTATAATTTTGTGTAAATGACTAGTTATTTTCATCAAATGTGGGATTGTTGTACAAATAGTTAATAAAATTCTTATGGAATACATCGAAAATGTTCAAAGCTTCTACTTCCATTACTAGCATATAAACCCTATCAGATAATAAAAAGTCAAATAACAAAATGCTGAATAGGCGATTAAGTTAGGTTACCATAAAAAGCAATTTTCAAAAACAACATTTTTGCTGTGCTCTATGCTAAAAAGTTGTTATATAATCCAGACCAAGTGCAGACAATTAAAAACCTTTCAATGACAATATCGCATACATTAACAATATGTGTTAATGTAGAGGTTATATGGCGAAGGAGATTAAACCGCAGATTAAACATGCGATTAAACTATTCGGTAACAATAACATAAAACGTGATAATATATCTTACATTCGAATTATAGTTTTGACAGTATAGCAAATTGTTTTTCGTTATGCGGAAGTAGAGTTGCTTGAAGTTATCATCGTCTCCTTCTCGTCATGTTTTATAAACTTTCATTGAACGATCAAAACCTTGATAAACACTTTTACGTCAACTACCATTGGGAATGATAAATAAACAAAATCTTCCACGTACATTTTATGTTGTTCCTTCCACGAAATACACGATTCTGTTAGTTTGATTTCAACTGAGTATGCTCAACAGGTGACTCAAGATTTTGTGAGCATTTACTCAGATTATACTTTTTATTCATATGGATTTGGATGTTCGAAAAGTAAATACTCAAATTCTTGCTTTTGTCATATCGATGTGAGTAAATGATCAAGTAAAAGGTTTGACGTACGCATTTGAGCAAATTAAAAGCTTTTACTCACTTTATTCATATGACCTATTGTTAAAACTATATAGGAGATTGTTGGTTTATAGTTGTCAACTGAAAGTGTAAATGTCGTAATAATAACGGAAATGGTCGTCAACATTAAGGGAAACAGTCCAAGAATGGTTTGTGATTATGCGGGCGAGCTGACTCGATAAGGCCTGAAAATCGATCAGCCATTTAATCTCGCGTGTGCGTGTCGCAATTTCCATTGCGCGGTTCAAAAAGAAATAAAAACAATGATTTGACCAAGGAAATTGTAAGAAGTAGATTATATAAATTGTTTTTAACATAAAACAAGGAGCCTTATTTTAATTTTCAGTCCGAGGATGACTGTTTCCCAATGACAGCAGTATGCCGATGTTAATCTGACGGGGGATTATCTTGGAAAATTCAGTGGACTTTGCCGTCTGTTGGAAATCAACTTTTATCAGTCTTCAAATTGATATTGCCTCTGCATTCGAGGTGTGGTTTTGCTCATTTGCTGCATTTGGTAAAGAACCACCCAGGGAACTACCGCAACAGGACAAACAGGTGCATTCTTTTAACACTGGAGCAGTGTATGATGTAGGCATAATGAGCAAGATATGCGGGAAATTTTGGTTTGGTATGAGGATTTTTTTTGCATCAATAAACAATGAAACTGGTTTTATTACTATGAAATTCTAAGATATTTCAACCAAAATTCTATTATTGCCATAAAGAACCGAATTCCGTAACTGCAACAGAAAGTCTGTTTGTTTGACAGCGTTCGGTTATATTTGAGTAAACCGATGTTTGGTAATTGCTGGTTGGATTTATTTTTGTCAACCGAGATTTTCGGTTAATTTGACAGATAGTGAGAATGAAAAACTTGAACGAGAACTCGGTTGCTCCATTTTTAACCGAACAGGCTACCGAGCGTTCAGCAGATGAAAATTCGGTTGAAATTCAACCGAGTTCGGTATTACTTTATATATATATATATATATATATATATATATATATATATATATATATATATATATATATATATATATAATATATATATATATATATATATATATATATATATATATATATATATATATATATATATATATATATATATATATATATATATATATATACAGCGGAGATATATACAGCGATTCCACGGGAAAAGAATAGAGTTGAAAAAAAAGTTGTCCGTTTTGCTCAAAATCGCTTGGTATGTTCTTCATCGAAAATAATAAGACCCGTATTTTTTTATTTTTTTATTAGGGTGACCATGTTCGATATAGGGTTACCAGAAAAATCGACATTTTTCGAAATTTTTTATATTTGAAAAATCCTAACTTCTGAACCGCTGAATCGATTTCAAATATTTTTTTATAAATAGAAAGATCATTACTTCTTGTTTTTATTGAAAATATTGGTTAAAATAATTAATGTACTCAAATATGCTAAAATGGTCAATATATTGGTTTTTTATGATTTTTGAAATGTTGGACCACAACGACTATTTATTTTTATATTTTTTTATTAAAATTGAAACATTTTTACATAACATATCAAAAAATCTCAAATGTTCATCGAGCCGATTTTGAGTTAAATTTTTTGAAAATTTCAAGTTTTTTGCCTATACACACATGGAATGAGCATCATTTTCCATCACTTCAAAATTACTGCGGGAATCATTTCATTGAAGCAGAGACCAACATTGCTAGGGTTTACTCAGCCATGGTTTACGCTATAACTGGAGCCACAATGGTCCGTTTGCGTCCAAATTCAGCATGAGTGCTCATAAGGATTGTAGAGGCACGCATGCCGAATTTGAGTTGTAGCGTACACCACGACTGAGTAAACTTAACTTATATTTGAATTATTCCACATTAGGGTCATTTTGAGTGAATCGAACCGAAACTACAAATTGTTTTAGGGTGTAGAACATTTTTTCTCAAATTTAGTCAATTTTGAAGTCCAAAAAACACAATTTCTCCGACCAATGCAGTCTACGTTGAAATTCTTTGTGTAATGAAAGCTTTCCATTGGTATTATTAAAAATTTGGCTACCAGCGCTGTCTGAGAGAATCTTGGGAAGTCGGAATTGGCCATAGGGTCGAGATTAGACCAGGCTCCGCTATATTGAAGAATTGTAGCTCAAATCTCAAAGCTTTAGGCTACAAGCAAGGGTTTTCCCAGATTACCTTCAATTAAAACTCAGCATTTAATTTGATTATTTAATTATTTTTATTTTTCATAATTCATAAAAAAAAATTACAAAGAAAAATTTTAACAATTTAACGCACTTTTCTTCATCTGAAAACGAAAACCGTTTCACGATAATGTAATTTTCATTCTGTGGCTTAAAGAAATGAAACGATTGTGTCCCAGAGATTTGTTTTACAGGAGTACAATGGTTCTTTATTTTCTTTTCCATGGCATTGTAATCTTTTTCCGAGAAAAACAAGTAATATATTTTGGAATCTACTTAAGAAACAGTCCAAGAGTAAAGTTCGTATGCAGTTGTAATATGATGGCCTTGTAAACTTGTTTTTGAAGCGTTTCGCTTTAGAACGCCTCTTAAAGCGTCACAAGGCCCTTTTCCATAGCAAGTGGCAAAAAAGTTCCACTCTGCATTAAGACCGAAGTCCTTGTAAATGTGGCACAAATTGGAAGCAGTCATCTTATTTCTGTATTGACTGCCTTCATTAGAAAAAAAATTGATATTTTTCAGGTGAGGTAGCTTTTTTTTAATGAAATTCACACAATTTGTTACAAACAGCCGAACGGCAACATGGTTATGTTTAGTAAATTCTGCGATAGCTATGATGCTTGTAAACTTTAAATTTTGTGCTTCATCCTTATAATATATGGCAAAAGGATGGATTGTGCATTGAGTGTTTGTCCAATGAAAACCTTGTATAGCGTCCAGAATAACAAAAGAGTAATTTTCAGAGAAGTCAGCAATTATCATGCAGTCAGTTGCTTCCAAATTAGTTTTAAGTTGTTTTAAGTAGTTAACTTGTTGCTCTGCAATAATATTATGCGCAGATAATTCGCTTAATTTTTCAAAAAATGTTTCCACAAACTCTTCTGCATCCATTCGCATTGAATTTAGATGACAACGATCTGTTTGCTCCCATTGTTTAAATTCTAAGGAATCGATATTTTGAAGAAAATTCATCAGGTCATTATCCAGTGTTTGCGTACCCGGGCAATGATCACAGGTTTTCAACCAACATTTCTCTGTAAGATTTCATAATACGTTTTAAAATGGTTAGGAATAAGTTTCTTAACCTTAAGGGTTTTAAACATAAATTTAACATTCTGATGATAAATGCATACGCAGACAGTATGCGTTGCACTTGAACCAGCCAGAATACAATTTTTTGGGCGGCTACCTAAAAACATTGAAAATCCAATTTAAAAAGTAGGATATTGCTCTTTGAATATTAAACACGGTTCAGAAATGGTGAGTTCTTGAGTTTTACATTCTAGATTAACTGCACTTGGAGTTGCTGGCTCGTTTTCTTTCTTGATAAAGCGATAAAGTCTGCAATAGCAGGTATTACAAAAGTAGGAATAGCTTTTATCCAACCTTGTTCTCCTTTCCACTGCATAACCATATAGTTTAGGAGTAGGTTTCCTGTAACTATTAATCCAAACATGGCAATTTGAGTAGTCGTGCTTCATTGTATTAAACGTTTCTTTAGTAAGGTTTCAGTTCGGTTCACTCAATGTGGATTAATTCAAAATATGAGTTAAGTTTACTCAGTCGTGGTTTACGCTACAACTCAAATTCGGCATGAGTGCCCCTGCAATCCTTATGAGTACTCATGCTGAATTTGGACGCTAACGGACCATTGTGGCTCCAGTTATAGCGTAAACCATGGCTGAGTAAACCCTAGCAATGTTGGTCTCTGCTTTTAAACAATTTGAGGCTGATTTATAGTTCTTACATTTAATGGGGTCAGAATTGGACCAGCCTCCCCTACTTTTGATGGGTACAATACTTCACAAATGAAACTAGATTTTTAAACATGGTTATCATGAATTTATTAGGAATAAGTTTGATAACTTCAATGAAACGATTCCCGCAGTTATTTTGAAGTGATGGAAAATGATACTCATTCCATGTGTGTATAGGCAAAAACCTTGAAATTTTCAAAAAATTTAACTCAAAAACGGCTCGAAAAACTTTTGAGATTTTTTGATATGTTATGTAAAAATGTTTGAATTTTAATAAAAAAATATAAAAATAAATAGTCGTTGTGGTCCAACATTTCAAAAATCATAAAAAACCAACATATTGACCATTTTAGCATATTTGAGTACATTAATTATTTTAACCAATATTTTTAATAAAAACAAGAAGTAATGATCTTTCTATATATAAAAAAATATTTGAAATCGATTCAGCGGTTCAGAAGTTATGATTTTTCAAATATAAAAAAATTCGAAAAATGTCGATTTTTCTGGTAACTCTATATCGAACATGGTCACCCTAATAAAAAAATTTAAAAATACGGGTCTTATTATTTTCGATGAAGAACATACCAAGCGATTTTGAGCAAAATCGGACAACTTTTTTTTTCAACTCTATTCTTTTCCCGTGGAATCGCTGTATATATATATACACTTAGAAAATAATACCGAACTCGGTTGAATTTCAACCGAGTTTTCATCTGCTGAACGCTCTGTTCGGTTAAAAATGGAGCAACCGAGTTCTCGTTCAAGTTTTTCATTCTCACTATCTGTCAAATTAACCGAAAATCTCGGTTGACAAAAATAAATCCAATCAGCAATTACCAAACATCGGTTTACTCAAATATAACCGAACGCTGTCAAACAAACAGACTTTCTGTTGCAGTTACGGAATTCGGTTCTTTATGGCAATAATAGAATTTTGGTTGAAATATCTTAGAATTTCATAGTAATAAAACCAGTTTCATTGTTTATTGATGCAAAAAAAATCCTCATACCAAACCAAAATTTCCCGCATATCTTGCTCATTATGCCTACATCATACACTGCTCCAGTGTTAAAAGAATGCACCTGTTTGTCCTGTTGCGGTAGTTCCCTGGGTGGTTCTTTACCAAATGCAGCAAATGAGCAAAACCACACCTCGAATGCAGAGGCAATATCAATTTGAAGACTGATAAAAGTTGATTTCCAACAGACGGCAAAGTCCACTGAATTTTCCAAGATAATCCCCCGTCAGATTAACATCGGCATACTGCTGTCATTGGGAAACAGTCATCCTCGGACTGAAAATTAAAATAAGGCTCCTTGTTTTATGTTAAAAACAATTTATATAATCTACATCTTACAATTTCCTTGGTCAAATCATTGTTTTTATTTCTTTTTGAACCGCGCAATGGAAATTGCGACACGCACACGCGAGATTAAATGGCTGATCGATTTTCAGGCCTTATCGAGTCAGCTCGCCCGCATAATCACAAACCATTCTTGGACTGTTTCCCTTAATGTTGACGACCATTTCCGTTATTATTACGACATTTACACTTTCAGTTGACAACTATAAACCAACAATCTCCTATATAGTTTTAACAATAGGTCATATGAATAAAGTGAGTAAAAGCTTTTAATTTGCTCAAATGCGTACGTCAAACCTTTTACTTGATCATTTACTCACATCGATATGACAAAAGCAAGAATTTGAGTATTTACTTTTCGAACATCCAAATCCATATGAATAAAAAGTATAATCTGAGTAAATGCTCACAAAATCTTGAGTCACCTGTTGAGCATACTCAGTTGAAATCAAACTAACAGAATCGTGTATTTCGTGGAAGGAACAACATAAAATGTACGTGGAAGATTTTGTTTATTTATCATTTCCAATGGTAGTTGACGTAAAAGTGTTTATCAAGGTTTTGATCGTTCAATGAAAGTTTATAAAACATGACGAGAAGGAGACGATGATAACTTCAAGCAACTCTACTTCCGCATAACGAAAAACAATTTGCTATACTGTCAAAACTATAATTCGAATGTAAGATATATTATCACGTTTTATGTTATTGTTACCGAATAGTTTAATCTCCTTCGCCATATAACCTCTACATTAACACATATTGTTAATGTATGCGATATTGTCATTGAAAGGTTTTTAATTGTCTGCACTTGGTCTGGATTATATAACAACTTTTTAGCATAGAGCACAGCAAAAATGTTGTTTTTGAAAATTGCTTTTTATGGTAACCTAACTTAATCGCCTATTCAGCATTTTGTTATTTGACTTTTTATTATCTGATAGGGTTTATATGCTAGTAATGGAAGTAGAAGCTTTGAACATTTTCGATGTATTCCATAAGAATTTTATTAACTATTTGTACAACAATCCCACATTTGATGAAAATAACTAGTCATTTACACAAAATTATAGTAAACTCTATTTTTGAGGCTAGGTTTTCCTGGTAAACATCGATAATTTGCACTGATCATAATGTGCCTATTTTTGACCCATTTGCTTATTTTGGACCCGGGTCTATAATGCGCATTATAGACCCGGGTCCAAAATACGCATATCAACTAAATTGATTAAACTGATTGATCTGACGCTGCTAAACCAATTGTTTATCTCGTAGACAAATAGGGTAACGCATATATTTTGGACTTGTATATATTATAACCACCTTCAAATAGAAAACATTCTAAACGTATCCGATGTGTAACAACACCTGTGTTGAAATCTATCTAGCTACAATCTAGGTATTAAATAAAACTATTACAATCTGAGATGCAGTTCCTCATATTTTCAGGAACGATAGGGGTTGATATTTCAGGAAAAAAATGTTCAACGCAGATTGTCAAATCTCATATTTTACGGGGTTGTTGAACTTTTATTTTTTTGGTAAATGGTAGTCTTAACTCTGTCTGGAACTCAAAATTATGTTATTTAGCAAGATTCTATTTGGACTGCCGATGCCAAGCAATTGACGTAACCGTAGCAGAGATGACTATCTGCTAACTCTTCTGGAAAAAAAACATAGTTGTTTTTCGGAAGCCGTGTGGTACTGTTTCGAAAACATTTAAGCTATTACATTCTTCTCCTTGGACACCAAGCAGCGCGGTAATCAAGTGTGCTGTGCGTCCTGCGCACAGACTTTACCACGGTTGGGTTGAATGCAGGCACAACATGTTGCATTCAAACCAAATTTTTAAAAAAACTAAGCAAGATTGAAAGTTTGTGTCAAAGAGAGAGAGAGATGTAGAACAAGTTTAAATCCATATTTTTGTTCTATCAACCACTGCTATTTTTTCTAAAAACATGAAAAAAAAAAACCCTTAAAAAATTAGAAGTTTAAAACATGTTTATCCCTAAGACATTAAATTTCAACAACTCAACATTTATATAAAAAATTTAAGTAGAAAACTTTCTGAGCTTTCGAATGAAGGAAATATAATCTTGCTAAATATCATATTATGTAACAGCCAACTTAAGACTGACACGTACCAAAAAAATAAAAGTTTAATAACTCCGTAAACTATGAGCTTTCTCTTTGTGCGTATAACATTTTTTTTCTTCAAATATCATCCCCTATCGCCCCTGAATATATTGGCACTAAGGAACCGAACACCGTATATAATGTATTTTACAGCAAAGTGAACAAAATACATACATGACCAGAATATATTCGTTCCCGTACACTGATAGAAAAGTAATGATAATATATTTGTGTCCGACACATAATTTTTTGCAATGTGATCAACAAATGATAGCTATTTTTAACCACTCATACTTCCTATGTGTACACAACACCACTTATACTTACTTAAATATGTAATTCTCAGTGGGCTCTGTTTATGTGTGAACAAATCAGTGGCACTTTCCACGGATATGAACAAAGTTGGTTATATTCGGTAAATTTAGCCTAGTTGAATAAGTTGAAACATGCGTGCGTATACAACCTTTTTTTATGTGGAATACAAAACAGACATACACTCTCAGCTTATTTTCCAGAAGTCTGTAAAGGTAGTTGGAATTAAATGGAGATTACTAACTTTTCTTCTAAATTATAGTTAATAAATAATTTGTTATACACACTTCAATTTTTTTTACAGAAATCTGTACAGTTGTACCGAATTTCAACAGCTGAACGTTCGGTAATCCGATTTTACGGATTTCGGTTAAATTTTAACCGAAATTCGGTAGTTTTTTTTACAGATATCTGTAAAATTTCATCGAAATCCGTAGAATCGGATTGCCAAACGTTCAGCTGTTGAAATTCGGTACAACTGTACAGATTTCTGTAAAAAAATTGAAGTGCGTATAACAAATTATTTATTAACTATAATTTAGAAGAAAAATTAGTAATCTCCATTTAATTCCAACTACCTTTGCTTATCTTCGACAGATACGCGTTTTTCGTCTACAATGTGCAGACTTCTTCAGTGTCTCGTACTAATAACTCGAGTTATTAGTACGAGACACTGAAGAAGTCTGCACATTGTAGACGAAATACGCGTATCTATCGAAGATAAGCAAAGGTAGTTGGAATTAAATGGAGATTACTAATTTTTCTTCTAAATTATAGTTACAAGTATTCCACTAAACAGCTCAAACCCTCTAGGATTCAAATTATATATTATTTCATTATTCAAGCATGTAAGGTCAACCATGAACATTGATTTTTTCATTAGATGATGCTGCATACGAACCTTCACGATACGGCTTGGAGAGATCATCCAGATTATCTGTATACACTATTTTCAATTCTTGAATATTCCTCATGCCTTATGAAATACGTTTCTACACAACCATTATTAAAGAGGCGTACTAGGCAATGACTAAAAGCCTCTATAAAGGCAAAAGCACCTACATGAATTTTGTTCCAGCCTTCGACCTATAATACAAAACTTGTAAGGTTTTACAAATGGTTCGAAAGCGAGTGCTGGCCCTAATTGCCAACTCCAAAATGCCACCAAATTCATCCAATCTGATCACTTTGTATTGGAAGACTTTGCGTTGCGTTTGATAGCCCTTATTTGGTAGACGTTGGGTTTGGTAGACGGGCCGTTTGGTAGACCTCTCCTAGCTCTTCCAGACCAGCTTTTCCCGAGACAATACTTCACGGTAGAGCGTGGAATTTTATACTGCTTGCATGCCTGTTTTATCGGAACATGGTTTTGAATCGCTCGAATTCACTGTTGCACTTCAGATTCTGTGTAAGAATGCTTACATTTATTATTTTTCCCATTTTGATTTCCACTTTAGACAATGTTCAACAATTTCCACAACAATTGCCACTTTAGACGGTGAGCATAAAATAAGTTCAGTTTGCCTACAAAAAGAAATGAGGGGTTGGAAATAGGCAACAAAGCACTTCCAATCAGTCGTATAATGGACCCTAAAAGTTTATAATTTTTTTTACAATTTTTAATTGTTTTGGTATCTGAATTGTAAAATTGAATATAAGTACTAAGTATTAACGTGTTGAAAATGCCTTTTTATTATCTACAATTTACTCACATGATCACTTTCCTTTTTTCTCTCCTGTAACGAAAATTCTTACAAATCGCTGTACCATGCAGTGCTCAGGTAAAAATAATTAATAATGATGTTTTATGTGTGAAATTTGTGAGGAATCATATTCTAACCTTTGTTTTAGTGTTGATACTATGTGTTTTAACGGAGAATGCTTAGGTTAAATACGATAATAACGAAATAATTTCAAAAATATGGTAGGGTGTCCATTATACGCATTCAATCCCTATATCGTTAAAACGTTATAGGAGATTGTTAGTTTATAGTTGTCAAATATAAGGGTAAATGTCGTTACAATAAAGGAAACGGTCATCAACATTATGGAAAATGGTCCAGGAATGGTTTATGATTATGAGGGCAGTTTTTTCAAGAAAATGTGAATTTTGTTGCTCAAACATTTTTGGAAGATGATTCTGAACATCGAGGAGTATTATCAAATATACAAAAGATGAAGCGTTTTTGGTGACCTCGGATTCCAAGTAACAAATAAATATTTTTGTGGAAACGATTTATTTGCATGGTTTGATTTAAACAACATTGTTTAAATTTACATCAAAACAGAAAAGCTGGAAAAATGTTCATAGAACGGGCGTAGCCTTCCATCAACTGGAAAAACTTCCTTTCCAATTCGTTCAGAACAATTTTTCGGTTTGCAATATGCTTCCGGTACTTTGCGTCATGCTGTTAATTTTTATCGTCACTTGCTGAACGGACATGTATTTTTCTGTTTCGCTGACAGCATTTGAGATTTTTCCTGTAGTTTTCCAAAGGAAGACAGAATGAGCATGAGCATGATTGACCGCCCACGGATGCAACTCCGTTATTGCCAGATCAGCTGTATTTACACAAAGAACCAACAGATGATGTTTGGGACTAACATGCATCTTCAATGTGTAAAAACTGGTGATCCATTACAAAGCAATACCGGCGCCGGCCGTGTCCGAATGCTGGTCAAATAGGGAATGGGAAGGAAAGTGTTGACATGATACTCGCTTTGAAGGAAGCCGAGAAATCCTCTGCACTTCCACAAGAAATCACTGGGATGTTGGATAGTTGGGGAAAGGTTAGTTGCTGGGTTCGTTTTGGTTAACGATAAGCTGAAAGTATGTAGTATACGCCAATAGCAATGGACCGCTCCAATGTGACTGAAAAGAGACAAGCGTAACGATAAACAAAACAAAACGAAATAGACAAAATAAAATAAAACAGGATATTAGATATTGTCTTCAAAATATGGTAGAAATAAATTATTTGTTGCTTTGCAAACCAGCTCTCCTCGATATCCTAGATGGCCAAGTGTTGCTGGACCGCAGCTGCTGCCGTCGGCACTCGTCCACATCAACCCGTCCGTCGCCGACGTGTTGGAAACCTTCCGGTAGTAACATGATATGTGTGTCTAATACACTCTTCTTGCACTGATTAATTTACAAACTAATCCTGAACACCGAATCAAAATTCACTTTGGCACGGTTGTGGTATTTTTCTCTGAAATCTAGTTCTAGATACTGGCATATCTTCCCCCACAATACCCGCAAACGACGACACTTTGGACCTGAGCTCGCTTGAGGGACAATCACCAACACACAACAGCGCAATTGAATGTATGCCATTTTTTAAATGAAACGCGAGCACGGCGCGATCCCACGACACGCAATACACTTCTATTTTCAGCTCACCGGAACCAATTGCACACGCACACTAGTAATCCGCGACGCAGAACAACATGACGCGCGACGAGGTGCTACTGCCGCCGACGTCGCGCTACATAATACCGTTGTGTTGTTGTTGCCGCTGATGCGATGCAAACTATTGCCAACACACACACAACCACGTACCTCTATATATTTACATTTTGATGAATCGCATCCACGGTGAGTGAATAAAAACCAAAATCCAATCCACCATTCTCACACCAACACCACTGCGCTTCTCCCAAAAAGTGCAAAAGAAACCGACAGACGTAGAGAGAGCGCTATCACCTCAGCGCGAGAGGGAGAGGTTGAGCGAAAAAAATTTCAGCAAGACAACTTTTCTTCACTGCCAATGGAGGCTGAGAGCCAAGCAAAACACTATTTTTCACCACTTTTTCAAACTTTTTAGCGACGGAAATTATCACTTCCACAACGTACGTGAATTCTGCTAGCCTGGAGAACACTTTTCAGGCGCTTTCGAGTGCGATTTCACCCGCACAGTCAGTTTTCCAAAGGAAGACAGAATATACACAAACTTCGCATCATCAGCAGTTTTTTTTTGCTGGTAGTTTCGCTGCCCGTTGTATTCTGGTCATCCTATCCTCATCATGGCAACTATCCTCCATGGTAAATAAAATAGACTTACTGTGATTCTGTCCATCCTCCAGATACTCCTCGTTGAAGGAATCGTCAGACATCTTCCCGTATTGATATTTCAGATAAGTTTTTTGTTTACCAACAATCCTTTTTTCTGGACGGATTAAAATTTCGTCAATTTAAATTAAAACTGTCGATGTTCAACTTGAAACATAAAAATTATTTAAAGGAAATAGAGAGCATGTTTCGAACAAAAATAACAAGTTTTGAATCAAATTCAAAGCATGTTAATTTCAACAATAAATTCATCGGGAATTTTAACGTGTGAGCATATCATTTCAGCAACGAGTAATTTTCATATTTTTTGATTTGCATGAAACCGAGGGGCACGCAGAGTATTCTACTGAGTGTGTCGTATTGAAAATACGTCCGGATTTAACTTGATTTACAGAGTATTTATAAACACTTTAGAATATTTAAAGTAATCAAAAGTATTTTAAAGGACTCAAAGAAACCAAAAGTATTTGAAAAATATCTTAGCTACTCAAAGAGTATTTGAATTGTATTTAAAGTTCTGAAAAGTATTTTATGAGTATTTTGAGTACCTGAAAGTATTTAATGAGATTTAAAAGGACTCAAATATATTGAAAATACTTGAGTGTTTTAAGAGTTCTACACTCTCGTTGCATTCTACTCAATAATTGAGTGGAATTGTATTCCTTTCTCTTTTACTCACACGTAAATGTTACTTAATGCTCTCATCTAATTTTCCGATAAAAAAAAGAAGGACAATACAAATGAAAGAGAGGGTGTTTCGAGCGTGTTCTTAATCAATGTTCAAGGTTCTACCTACACGCTATTATTAGGACTACTCATATTGAGTTGAAATGTTATTGGGTCAAAACCGAGGTCAACAGAGAAACCTTATTTGATGTGGTAAATTTAATATTGGACACAACCATCTTGAGTTCTGTCAATGCAGTGCATTTTACAAGTTATACATTTTGAATAAATAAATTCTCGCTAAACTAGACTAATTTGGAATAGGAATCATAATAGAAAAACTGAGTAGTTTTCTGTACAAATGAGTGGTCTTATAATAGTATGTTGTGTGTTTGTTATTTTAAGTAATAAAAATGTGCTTACTTGTAATCGAGGTATTTAAACTGTAATCCAATATATTTATTTGTTATTTAGGATGTAAATTGTAGTCTAAATATATTTAAGGGGATTTTAAATACATTACATGTACTAAATGGTACGCGAGGTATTGATTTGGATTTCTTAGGTATTTAAAATTATTGAAAAGTGTTTAAAATGTGTTTTATGGTACTCAAAGCATGTCTTTGTAATAAGAATGTATTTTGATTATCGAAATCTGCAGTTGTTATCAAAATAATCGATCAGTACTTAAAAGTTTTTAAATTAATCTAAATTATTAAAAATGTGTTTAACTGTACTTTTAGTATTCAAATTTTAATAGAAATGTATTTCATAGCACTCAAAAAAAGTATAATTGTAATAAAGGTGTATTTAAAGTCTCAAGTGGGTATTCTGACGTACTCAAAGTATAATTAGCCGTATTAAACGCGTATTTTTAATACTTTCAAAAAGTGTGTGCTGTACTCAAATGTTCTTGCGCGCCCCTCGCATGAAACCTTGCATACACGTTTTTGGGGAAGAAAAACGCCGTTTTGCATACTTGGTTCGCCATTTTGAATCTAGCCTTACTTATGAGAAGGGCCTATGAAAAATGCACATGATATCTTAAAAAAATTGTATCTCGGAAACATTTGTCCGATTGGTTTTGTGTCTTCGGCGAAATTTTAGACAATTGTTGGTGCTATATGGATAAAATATGCACGGTAAAAAAAAAGTTTGGTTCTTGTGTTGTCAATAATTTTTTAATTATTCTTAAGTTATAGCTGACTGAAAATGCTATCTAGTGCACAGTGAGTTGTTCTGGAGAAAAATAGGTTACAATGAAAAAAAAAATTTAAAAAAAATTTCAATTTTCAAAAAAGCTATTAGGAAAAGTCAAAAAAGTTTGTCACTCTAATTTTATGAAAGAACATCAAATTTGCAAGCAAAAAGTACGGCGGTAACATTTTTCTAAGATGCACCGTTTAGAAGATATTACTGATTCAATATTGATTTTTTGATAACTTAATAAGTTTTGGCTCTTTTCGGATGTACTTCGTGTTTTTCAGTTCCAAAAGTATTTTTTTCGGAAAGATTGGAAAATTTTGAGTTAAAATGACACTAACAGCTTAAGGGTTCGAGTGAAATTCTCTGCCTTAAAAGTATTTTTAAAAACAAGTTACAAAATCCCACTATCAGGAACAATGATTTCTTCCAGTTATTTTTGGTGTATTGTGTTGAAAATGTGCATTCAACTCTTGCATATCGCCTAACAGTTTAATCCATTTAAACTGGATGTGTTTATACTGTGCATATTTTCTCTCTATTGCCGAACATTGCCCCAGACATCAAACCGATGAGACAACTCGATTTCGAGATACACCTTTTTGAGATTTGCAAGCTTCTCAATTAGCAAGATTCAAAAGAGCGAATTAAGCTTATTTTTCAGGGATGGTGATTGTGCGCAATAAAAAATAACATTATATGTTGGATATCATCAGTTTATTTTTATTCCTGTATTTTTATAAAGTTATTGTTTACACAACTTTCTTAACAATATCGAATATTTTGGCATCATTGTCAGGACAGTTTGAATAAAGCTTTGCCTTTATTGTATTTTCTGATAGAGGAAGAAATGAGTGGAATTTTTGAGTTCCTTGAATTGTTTTTGCATTATTATATTGATTATTTAGCTGCAAAGACATATTTTCGTATTCTTCTGTAGTAGAATAACAAAATGACAACTTTGTAAGTTCTTCTTCTTTACGTTTGTTTGCCCTCTCTTGCAGTCTTTATCGGGTGTTCGCGTTCTTTGGCTAAACTTGCTCTGGTAGCCATGCGTTTTATCGTACCTCCAATAGCATCGCATGGACCTTTTCCGTGCGATGTTGCGAAGAAATGCCATTCAGCGTCAATACCATTCTTTGACTTACATTTACAAAGGCTAGAAAAGTTTTTTCGGTTTTTATACTGTGAAGCAGCACCATCTGACATAAAATAATTTTTTTTTATGTTTTTATTTTGATCAATTTGTAAAAAGTTTATCATTTTATCAATAAACAAATTAACAGCGACTGAATCATGTCTTAGTTCTTCAGAAATTATAATGAAGCTAAAATGTTTAATTTGCATATTTTCAGTATAATATATTACGAAAGGATGGATTGTGGCCTTTTGCACGTTCCAATGGTGTGATTGAACTTCATCCTGCAAAATGAAGCTGTAATTTTCAGAAAAGTCACAAATAGCTAAAAATTCATCATCTTGCAAGTTTTGTTTTGTAGTTTTCAAAAAATTGGATTGTTCGGTTTTTACAAAATCATGCGGAATCAAACTTTCTAATTTTGAGCTGAAAAATGAATCAAACTCATCGGTTTGCTTTACAATAGTTTCTAAATCACATCTGTCAGTGGTAACCCATTGCGAGAGCACAACCAAATTTCACTCCTCTTCACATTTTCGGAAGTAATGACGCCTTCTTTGGAAGCAGATATGAATGAAGAGGTATATAGTGATAATAATAATATTTTGTCAACCGACACACTTTCAACAATTTCTTCATGTAAACAGAATGCGACTGAAATTTTGATTTACTGTCAAAATTTCAATCGCATGAAAAGCCCAGCCAAAATGAAGGAAATTTATAATAATTTATTAAGTTCGTCCTTTTCGGTTATTCTGGCAACTGAAACTAGCTGGGACGAAAGCGTGCGTAGTGAAGAAATATTTGGAAGTGTGTATAACGTATTTAGAAACGATAGGAACCTTTATGAGTCTGAAAAGAAATCAGGTGGTGGAGTCCTCATAGCTGTTTCTGCCAATTTTAATTCAGAAATTATTACAACTACAAAATTTAATGAATTTGAGCATGTATGGGTGAAATCTTTCATAGCAGGTGAAACACACGTGTTAGCCTCTGTGTATTTTCCACCACTTAATGCTAATAGAATTACATATCAAAAGTTTTTCAAATGCGCAGAAAAAATATTATCTGAACTACCTCCTCAAGTAAAAGTTCACATCTATGGGGACTTTAATCAAAACAACGCCGACTTCATTTTAGACTCTGAAAATGAAAACATCCTTCTCCCAGTCGTTGGAGATAATATCACTTTACATTTCATGTTTGATGAAATTGCTAAATTAGGTCTGAATCAAATTAACCATGTAAAAAACCAAGGAAATTGCTATCTAGACCTCCTTTTAACGAATATTCATGAAGATTTTTGTGTGACCGAATCATTGAACCCATTATGGAAAAACGAAAAGTTTCACACAGCAATTGAATATTCACTATTCATACATGAATATCAAAGACCCAACGACTACGAATATGAAGAAGTTTTTGATTACAAGCTCGCGAACTATGAGAATATAAAAAACAAATTAAACTGTATCAACTGGCAACAAATTTTTAGGGACGAAGGAAATGTCGAATCATCTGTTGGCGTCTTCTACGAAATCCTATCCAACATTATCTCACAAGAGATTCCATTAAAGAAAAAACGACGTCACGGAAACACTAAACATCCAGTCTGGTTTAACAGAGAAATCAAAAGTATAAAGAATCACAAACAAAAAGCCCACAAAATTTACAAAAACACAAAAGCAGTGAACATTTAGCAACTTACTTGGAAATATGCGATCAATTGAACTTGGCAATCAGTAATGCATTTGAAGTATTTAATGCAAAAACTGAGCTTGAAATTAAGTCCTGTCCAAAAACTTTTTAATTACGTCAAAACAAAATTAAAATCAGACAATTTTCCATCAACAATGCATCTTGACGAACAGGTTGGAGATAACTCGGAAAAAATCTGCAATCTTTTTTCAAATTTTTTCAAGAAATCTACACGACATATTCGGAAGAAGATCGCGACCGCGATTACTTTGCATTTTATCCAGAATATCCAAGGAATATTGGTGTCAACCAACTTCAGGTTCAGGATATTTTGCAGGGTTTAAAAATTTAGACCCCTCAAAAGGCCCCGGACCTGATGGAATTCCTCCAGTATTTTTGAAGAATCTTGCGAAGGAATTTGCATCTCCTTTGTTTTGGCTTTTTAATATGTCACTGGAATCAGGAATTTTCCCAACAATTTGGAAAAATTCATTCTTAGTGCCTATTTTCAAATCTGGCCGGAAATCTGACATACGTAATTATCGTGGAATCGCTATTATCTCTTGCATTCCCAAACTTTTCGAGGCAGTTGTCAATAAAACATTATTTTTTCAAATCAAAAATCGAATAACAGACAAACAACACGGTTTTTTCAAAGGCCGCTCAACATCTACGAACTTACTAGAATTTGTAAATTATTCACTGAATGCAATGGATAATGGGAACCATGTTGAAGCTCTTTACACAGACTTTAGCAAGGCATTTGATCGTGTTGACATACCAATGTTACTTTTCAAACTGGAAAAAATTGGAATTGATTCTGGACTCTTGAAGTGGCTTGAATCATATTTAACTAACCGGCAACAAATAATAAAATTCAATGAAAAGAAATCAAATCCCATTCAAGTTACTTCAGGAGTCCCCCAAGGCTCCCATTTAGGACCACTTATTTTTATTTTATACGTCAATGACATTTCCTTCGTCCTCAAAAATCTGAAAGTGCTAATTTATGCCGACGACATGAAGCTGTACTTGGAAATCAAAAATAAAGAAGACATCAATATATTCCAGTATGAAATTCATACATTCTACATCTGGTGTAAGAAAAGCTTATTGGAACTGAATGTAAAAAAATGCAATTTAATATCTTTCAGCAGAAAATTAACAACAACCAACATTGTAATTGCATTAGGAAATCAGAAAGTAGAAAAGTGTGAAAAAGTGAGGGATTTAGGAATTATCTTAGACTCTAAACTTAATTTTATAGACCACTACAACACTATCATACACAAGGCAAATAGCATGTTAGGGTTTATTAAACGCTTCTGCTACAACTTTCAAGACCCGTACACTATTAAAACTCTATATATTGCCTATGTGAGGTCTATACTGGAATATTGCAGCATTGTGTGGTCTCCTCGTCCAGGTATACATGAAGAAAGAATAGAATCAGTACAAAAACAAGAGCATATAATCTTCGTAAGCTAGGCTGGGCCTCACATCGTCTTCCATCATATGAAGCTCGCTGCATGTTGATTGACATCCAAACATTGAAAGAACGACGAGAATATGCGATGGTTTCATTTGTAAACGATATCGTTTCGCAGCGTGTTGAATCAGCCGAACTACTTTCTAAATTAAATTTTTATGTACCAATTAGACGACTTCGAAATCGTAATTTATTTGCTCTAAACCATCATCGCACGGAATATGCTAAAAATGGACCAATAAATAGCATGATGGATTCCTATAATCAACACTGTGAAGCCATTGACGTTACAATGTCTCGGTATAAATTAAAACATTATTTTAAGTCCCTGAGGATACAAAACTAAAAAAATTTTATATTTATGTATAGTTAAGAAAAAGCAAATTGTCTATGTACTAGTCTACAAATGGTTGACGAAATAAATAAAATCAAATCAAAATGTTCGAATGAAAGTTTTTCAACAAAGTTTTCTTCAAGTTGTTTCAATAAACTGTCTTCTAAAACTGAGGTATCTGGGCAGTTTTTACATCTTCGTAGATGGCAATGAGTTGTCTTATTTTCGCAAAGTAATCTATTCGTTAATGTTTTTAGATCATTCAAGACATTGTATTTTTTTAAGCTATGTAGAATTAAATTGACATTTTCATGCGTAGTGCAAACGCAAACATTATGTGTTCCTGTGATAGTTAATAGTTTACATTGCCTTGGCCGGAGGCTTGCAAATGATGAAAACCCTATTTTTACATTGACGTACATTTCATTAAAGCGATTAAAAGCTTCTCTCAATGTCATCATTAACAATCTTTTCTGAACAGCTAATCTCTTATTTCCTGTCTTTACGCTAACAAAATCTCTTTGGCCTGGCATTGCACGGCTTATATCATCGTCCTCAAAAAAATTCAAAACCAGTTCTTTTGTTTCATTACTCAAAGCTTTTCCAGAGCTTGAACCTTGAGATGAATCAAATACATTATCTCTTTCCTTTCTTGCATCTGATGCCATATTTCTACTCGTTTCAAATTCGTCTACAATTTTTTGTACTGACCATGATTTTTGTAACAATGATAAAATTAATAGTTTTTCTTGCCTTGTGGCTGAATTTAAAAATTTCATTTTCATATTTTTTATGACTTCATCAAACTCGTTTGCTTTTTCTGTTTTAGCGTCTAATTTAAAAAGATTTCTTCGTACACCTTCGACGATTTCAGCGCACTTTTTTTCAGGATAGTGAACATTTTTAACCTTACCTAAATCTATAGGCGAAACACGAATAGCTGCTATTCCTCTGTTGAATATTTCGACGTCTACAGGCATCGTGAAGTCTTCATTTGATTGAATTGTGCTTAGCGTTGACGCTGATGGTATCGTGACCAAACTTTCATAGCTTTGCGAATCAGGTACATCAGGTATGGTCTGAACAGTTGGCATCCTTGAGCCGCCGGCTACGCTTTGTTCTTCGTTTTGGGTGAGGTGAGCTCTTGAATCAATATGTAGACGGCAAGACGAACAAATACGAAAATCCTTGGTGTTGAGTGTGGATACCTTGGAAAATCCAATTGATTTTAGTTTTTGAATGATACCATCCGTGAGATATCGCAGCTCTTTCGAACACTGAATGTCTTTGAATGGGCGAATACATTTTATTTTACTCATTTTGTAATCTGTAACATAGACAATATTTTCCAATTGTTAGTTTTGTACGTAAATATCACAAAACATTAATTAAAATGTGTATTTAAAACTTACCTTTGCACATAAACGTGTTAAACTTACAATTATTATGTTATCAAACATCACTAGATTTCGTTCAAAAACACAGGATTATGAGCTGAAATTACTATAATCACTATGCTACTAGCAACCTTTCTGCATTTACTGTTTGGTAGATACTGGATTAATTCAGAACCGAGTCAGACATTATTATACAGCTCACGGGTAGAAATCATAGAATACTGGGTAAAGACTGTTGGAAGATAGGTGGAGTTGAACGCTCAGGTATCGTCGAACCTTCAGGTACGAGTTTGGAGAGTTGGAGCGAGGTAGATTTGCTGGCATAGGTATATTGTTATTGAAGAAGATTGTAAATTGTATATACCTGGAATGAATAAAGAGTGCGGCGGTTGTTGATTGAGGTATCAGTCGGCAGCCGTCTAGTTTGATGGAAGGTGACTAAGACTGCGTTCTTTTTGTTTATTATTATGAAACGGTCATCGACGGAGCTAGCCTCGTTATGGCCGGCGTGGCCATGGTAGACTAGTTCCAACAAAGACCATGTTTACAATCACCAACTGTACGTAGTACAGCTAACTGGTATCTAATTACCTGTATCTAATACTTGTTAGCACGTTTTCAGCACAACGCACCAAAAATCACTTGAAGAAATCATTGTTCCTGATAGTGGGATTTTGTAACTTGTTTTTCAAAATACTTTTAAGGCAGAGAATTTCACTCGAATCTTTAAGCTGTCAGTGTCATTTTAACGCAAAATTTTCCAATCTTTCCAAAAAAAATACTTTTGAAACTGAAAAAACACGGAGTACATCCGAAAAGGGCCAAAACTTATTAAGTTATCAAAAAAAATAATATTAAATCGGTAATATCTTCTAAACGGTGCATCTTAGAAAAATGTTATTGAAGTACTTTTTGCTTGCAAATTTGATGTTCTTTTATAAAATTAGGGTGACAAACTTTTTTGTTATTTTTAATAGCTTTTTTGAAAATTGTAATTTTTTTTTAATTTTTTTTTTCATTGTAACCTATTTTTCTCCAGAACAACCCACTGTGCACTAGATATCATTTTCAATCAGCTATAACTTAAAAATAATTAAAAAATTATTGACAGGTCACTTTTAAGGGAAAATCTATATTTTAGTTCAAAACACAAAAACCAAACTTTTTTTTACCGTGCATATTTTATCCATATAGCACCAACAATTGTCTAAATTTTCTTCGAAGACATCAAACCAATCGGACAAACCGTTTCCGAGATATAATTTTTTGAAGATATCATGTGCATTTTTCATAGGCCCTTCTCATAAGTAAGGCTAGATTCAAAATGGTGAACCAAGTATGCAAAACGGCGTTTTTCTTCCCCAAAAACGTGTATGCAAGGTTTCATGCAAATCAAAAAATACAAAAAATAAAAACTGGAAAAATTTCCCACTTGTTTGTGGAATCGCTCGTGTACTTTCCTCTCAAGAATGTGTGGCCGAGGCAAGCATTCGCCGTTCCAACATGAGCCAATCTTCACATTAATCGGTAGATTATTTGCTCGGTTCTTAGAACCTGTTCGCATTCAAGCCCAACCAGAATTAAACTGACTCCGATGCATAGAATTAATAAAATTTAGAACGCAACCAAAATAATCTAAATATTTTCTTAAAATGATAAGAATTTATTCTTGTTTCAAAAAAATTTACGTTTATTCTTATTATTAATATGTTTAAAATAAACATAACATGATTTTTATTTCAAACATCAATGGTTCTTGGTTTTAAACATAAAACATGTTTAAAATAAAGCAAGTTTATGTTTGCGGCCAGAATAAAATTGATTTATGTTGGATTCACCTGGGAAATGTTTGTCATGACGGTATTTTTTTTTCTGCGTGTACCTAAGAAAAGTAAGAGAAATTTGTTCTGACGGAGCAAATGCTATATTCGAAATTCGAACTTACTCCGAGTAAAGTTAAACTTTATTCATACGAATTTAAGCAAATGCTCAAACAGTTTACTTTACTCATACTGGTTTGCTTGTGAGTAATTACTCGTTTTTATTCATATGGCCTAATATGTCAGATGGTAAAAGGCCAAATAACAATATGCTGAATAGGCGGTTAAGTTAGGTTACCATAAAAAAGTGGCAATTTTCACGAACAAAATTTTAGCTGAACTCTATGCCAAAAGGTTGATATATAATCCAGGCCGAGTGCAGACAATAAGAAACCTTTCAATAACAATATGGTGTGCATTAACATTATGTGTTAATGTAGAGGTTATATGGTTTAAACAAGATTAAACTTTTCGATAACAATAACATATAATGTGATAATATATCTTACATACAAAGTATAGTTTTGACAGTACAGGAAATTGTTTTCCGTTATGCGGGCGGTTCAGTTTACCGAGTTTTTTCGGTTTCCATGTACCGAACTCTTGAATATCCCTGCTTTACTGAACTGTTCGGATCATCTTTAATTTTTATCTGTCAAATTTTTCATTTAGTAACCGAAATTCGGGTTTAACTTAATAAATACACCCGAAAACAGTATAAATAAACGATTTATTCGGTTTCTCGTTGGCAACCGATGTGGTTCGGTAGAAAATTAAACCGAGTTCGGTGTTATTTTCTAAGTGTGTATATACGGGAAAAAATCTTGTAGTTGAAACTACCATTTTACCCGACCCCGGGATAGACAAAATGATCGGGACAATCAAATTTTTGATCAACTTTGCAGTGCTCTAACTTCATGAAATATTATCCGATTTCAATTGTCCAAGAAGCATTCGACGGGGAATTCAATGTTATATTATGTCTTGGTAACAAAATTGGCCATGGTCACCGGATACCGGAGTTGTTCCGGGTTTCCGGAGGGGCTTTTACATGTTGACTTTGCGATGAATTTACTTACAAGATGACGTTGTCAAACACTTGAGAAGGCTATTGGCTACATTGGCCCCTCCCGGAACCACCGGAACGACCCCGGGGGAACTTGTAGTAGGGGCCAATTACGATTTTACTCGAAAGCATGCCGTGCAGCAGCTCTATCTTCATGATTTTTCATAAGTATGATTTTTATACACTTGAGAAGGACATTGGCTATATTGGCCACTCCATGGACCGCCGGAACGATCCCGGGGGAACCTGTAGTAAGAGCCAATTACGATTTTACTCCAAAGCATGCCGTGCAGCAGCTCTATCTTCATGATGTTTCATATATATGATTTTTATACACTTGAGAAGGCTATTGGCTACATTACCCACTCTCTGGACCGCCGAAACGACCCCGGGGGAACCTGTAGTAGGGGCCAATTACGATTTTACTCGAAAGCATGCCGTGCAGCAGCTCTATCTTCAAGATTTTTCATAAATATGATTTTTATACACTTGAGAAGGCTATTGGCTACATTGGCCCCTCCCGGAACCACCGGAACGACCCCGGGGGAACTTGTAGTAGGGGCCAATTACGATTTTACTCGAAAGCATGCCGTGCAGCAGCTCTATCTTCATGATTTTTCATAAGTATGATTTTTATACACTTGAGAAGGCTATTGGCTACATTAGCCACTCTCTGGACCGCCGAAACGACCCCGGGGGAACCTGTAGTAGGGGCCAATTACGATTTTACTCGAAAGCATGCCGTGCAGCAGCTCTATCTTCATGATTTTTCATAAATATGATTTTTATACACTTGAGAAGGCTATTGGCTACATTGGCCCCTCCCGGAACCACCGGAACGACCCCGGGGGAACTTGTAGTAGGGGCCAATTACGATTTTACTCGAAAGCATGCCGTGCAGCAGCTCTATCTTCATGATTTTTCATAAGTATGATTTTTATACACTTGAGAAGGCTATTGGCTACATTAGCCACTCTCTGGACCGCCGAAACGACCCCGGGGGAACCTGTAGTAGGGGCCAATTACGATTTTACTCGTAAGCATGCCGTGCAGCAGCTCTATCTTCATGATTTTTCATAAATATGATTTTTATACACTTGAGAAGGCTATTGGCTACATTGGCCCCTCCGGAACCACCGGAACGACCCCGGGGAACTTGTAGTAGGGGCCAATTACGATTTTACTCGAAAGCATGCCGTGCAGCAGCTCTATCTTCATGATTTTTCATAAGTATGATTTTTATACACTTGAGAAGGCTATTGGCTACATTAGCCACTCTCTGGACCGCCGAAACGACCCCGGGGGAACCTGTAGTAGGGGCCAATTACGATTTTACTCGAAAACATGCCGTGCAGCAGCTCTATCTTCATGATTTTTCATAAATATGATTTTTATACACTTGAGAAGGACAATGGCTATATTGGCCACTCCATGGACCGCCGGAACGATCCCGGGGGAACCTGTAGTAAGGGCCAATTACGATTTTACTCCAAAGCATGCCGTGCAGCAGCTCTATCTTCATGATGTTTCATATATATGATTTTTATACACTTGAGAAGGCTTTTGGCTACATTAGCCACTCTCTGGACCGCCGAAACGACCCCGTGGGTACCTGTAGTAGGGGCCAATTACGATTTTACTCGAAAGCATGCCGTGCAGCAGCTCTATCTTCATGATTTTTCATAAATATGATTTTTATACACTTGAGAAGGCTATTGGCTACATTAGCCACTCTCTGGACCGCCGAAACGACCCCGTGGGTACCTGTAGTAGGGGCCAATTACGATTTTACTCGAAAGCATGCCGTGCAGCAGCTCTATCTTCATGATTTTTCATAAATATGATTTTTATACACTTGAGAAGGCTATTGGCTACATTAGCCACTCTCTGGACCGCCGAAACGACCCCGGGGGAACCTGTAGTAGGGGCCAATTACGATTTTACTCCAAAGCATGCCGTGCAGCAGCTCTATCTTCATGATTTTTCATAAATATGATTTTTATACACTTGAGAAGGCTATTGGCTACATTGGCCCCTCCCGGAACCACCGGAACGACCCCGGGGGAACTTGTAGTAGGGGCCAATTACGATTTTACTCGAAAGCATGCCGTGCAGCAGCTCTATCTTCATGATTTTTCATAAGTATGATTTTTATACACTTGAGAAGGCTATTGGCTACATAGGCCACTCCCATGCCGTGCAGCAGCTCTATCTTCATGATTTTCCATAGCATTGCGTCTGATATTGCTACAACCGCACAAACAAAACTGACGATTTACTATCAGAACGTACGAGGTCTGCGTACAAAAATTGACGATTTCTACCTTGCGGTCTCAGAATCACACTACGATATAATAGTCCTCACTGAGACTTGGCTCGACGACAAAATTTATTCAGCGCAACTTTTTGGAAGCTCTTATAATGTATTTAGAAATGATCGAAATCGTCATAATAGCAAAAAAATACGTGGTGGTGGTGTGCTTATTGCCGTTTCAACTCGGCTAAGCTGCTGCATTGACCGTACTCCAGTTGACAATTCACTAGAACAACTTTGGTTGACTTTGAAATTGTTTGATTCGCAAATTAGCATTGGTGTGTTTTATTTACCACCTGATCGTAAAACTGACATGACCAGTATTAACAAACACATTGAATCTATCAGTGCTATTTTCTCTAACCTCGGAACATTAGATCACGCACTTTTATTAGGAGACTATAACCAATCTGGATTAGTATGGAAATCCACCACTTCCGACTACGTTACCGTGGATGTTATGGAATCACACATTTCTACTACATGTGCTGTACTGCTTGACGGATTTAATCTGAATGGACTGAAGCAAATGAACGGATTGTTGAATAGAAATAGTCGAATTCTTGACCTAGCGCTCGTCACGGATTCATTAATAGGGCAATGCAAGTTACATGAGGCTATTGAACCACTGACTCCAATAGACACTGATCATCCCGCCTTTCTTCTGGAATTTGAAATGCCAACTCTACCTATTTTTGAACAGTTTTCAAACGAATCAGAGCTAGACTACAATAAAGCTGATTATGAGGCGTTGACTGAAGTATTGTATCAAACGAACTGGTTAACCCTGGAATTATCACCGAACATTGACGAAGCCGTGAATCATTTTTCCCGTATTATTAACGATGCGTTAGCGCATCATGTCCCAACACGCAGTCCTGTTTCAAAACCACCTTGGGGGAATGCTCGTTTGCGGCAACTCAAACGGATTAGATCTAGAACCCTTCGGAATTATCTCAGAATACGTTGCCCATTCTCCAAGCAACAATTCACACGTGCCAGCAATAACTATCGGCTCTGCAACCGGTTTCTTTAGAAACATTACTGTCTACGTACACAAAACAATCTCCGGAGAAATCCCAAACAGTTTTGGACTTTTGTTAGATCTAAACGGAAAGAAAACGGTCTGCCCGTAGAAATGTTCCTGAGAAATGATGCTGCTCGATCATCTTCAGACAAATGTGAACTTTTCGCTACTCATTTCAAAAGTGCATTCAACACTGCCACCTCATCCTCTGAACAAGCAGCAAATTTCTTAACTCACACACATTCCTTGGTGTATCCCTGCACGCGGATACACCAAGGAATGTGTGTGAGTTAAGAAACATTGTTGTCAACCATCAACAGGTAGAATCTGCTATCTCGAAAATGAAGTACTCTACATCAGCTAATTCAGATGGAATTCCATCCTGTGTTCTGAAACGATGTTCAAACGTATTAGTCCATCCGTTGACAATACTATTCAACATTTCTTTGCGAGAAGGCAGATTCCCAACGAATTAGAAACTTTCCGTTATGTTCCCTGTTCACAAAAAAGGAGATAAACAGAATGTGGAAAACTATCGAGGCATTACCTCATTGTGTGCTTGTTCCAAGGTGTTTGAGATTGTCATCAATGATGTGCTGTTTTCCAGCTGCAGAAATTATATATCAGCTGACCAACACGGATTTTACCCCAAGCGATCAGTTTCTACAAACCTTGTGCAGTTTTCCTCATTTTGCTTGCGTAACATAGATGCCGGTTCACAAGTTGACGTTATATATACTGACCTGAAAGCTGCGTTCGACCGAGTTGATCATAGGATACTTCTTCTAAGGCTTGACAAATTGGGAATCTCTGGAGATCTTATTACATGGTTTGAATCATACCTTACGAATCGTCGGCTTTGCGTAAAAATAGGATCTGTAACATCGGAGTGTTTTTCCAGCGTTTCGGGCGTTCCACAAGGGAGTAACTTGGGCCCACTTCTCTTTTCTATTTTTATCAACGAACTATCAGAAATACTGCCACAGGGATGCCGTCTATTCTACGCAGATGATGTAAAGATATACTTTATCGTGAAGTGCATCCAGGATTGCCATACATTACAGAAACTGATTGACCGATTCGAAGAGTGGTGCACTAGAAACATGTTAACGATTAGTATTCCTAAGTGCAATGTAATAACATTTCATTTGAAAATTAACCCAATCAGTCATAACTACAGCATTCGCAGCCAACCTGTGGTTCGTGTCGATCACATACGTGACTTAGGTGTTATCCTTGATACTGGACTCACATTTCGGCTCCATTACGATGGCATCATCGCAAAAGCCAATAGACAACTTGGATTCATATTTAAAGTGACTAATGAATTCCGTGACCCTCATTGCCTTCGGTCTCTCTATTGCGCCCTAGTTCGCTCAATTTTAGAGTCAAGTGCAGTCGTATGGTGTCCATATCAGGCCATCTGGATAAACAGAATTGAAGCAGTACAAAAGAGATTCGTGAGACATGCCCTCCGCAACCTTCCATGGCGAGATCCCACGAATTTACCACCATATGAACAACGATGCAGACTAATTGGACTTGATACATTGGAACGTAGGAGATTCTCTGCACAAGTTATGTTCTTGGCAAAAATCCTATTAGGTGAAACTGATGCAGCGGAAATTCTAGCACAACTCAATGTCTACGCACCTGAGAGGACCTTACGACAGCGAAGTTTTTTATACCTTGATGCCCGCCGCACCGAGTATGGTCAACATGACCCCATCCGATTCATGGCAGCAAGATTTAACGAAGTTTACCACTTGTTTAACTTCAATTCTTCCGCAACTGCATTTCAGCACAGATTACTGACCCGATGACTTCTACAATGATGCCTGGACCGTCACACGCCGATTTGCCTTTCAAACGATTTGTTTCCAACCGATATGGACATAGTTCTAAGTTTTAATTTTCTTTTAACTTTTTGAATTGTATTTTATTTTGTTCGACCTATTTTTTAATGTATGTTCATGTGATGTAATGTTTTGCTGAAAAGATATGAGGTTTTTACGCCCAATTCAAACGCGCTTTTCCTCATCGGTGAAAGTTCATTAAGGCACCAAGCCAGATGATGAAATAAATAAATAAATAAATAAATAAATAAATAAATAAATAAGCCCCAACGACTTCACAGAGAAGTTGGAGATCTCAGCTGACGAATTGCTGGCTTATATCAAATGCTCAAAGAACATGAAGGCCCCAGGTAACGATAACATCTTGAACTTGGAGCTCATGCAACTGAGCCCCCAGTTCTATAACCATCTGGCGATTGTTTTCAATCATTGCCTCCGACTTGGCTACTTCCCCACGCGTTGGAAGTCAGCCAAAGTCATCCCCATCCAGAAACCTGGGAAAGATCCTTCATGTTCCAAGAGCTATAGGCCCATCAGCCTTCTCTCAGGATTATCCAAGCTGTTTGAGAAAGCGATCTACCGTCGGCTTCTTTCATCCGCCGACGAGCTGAACATCTTGCTCGACGAACAATTTTGGTTTCCGACGTGGTCGGTCGACAATTCACCAACTTAACCGAGTCATTAACATCCTCAGACGGAACAAGTCTGTTTCGAAATCATCTGCCATGGCACTTCTCGACATCGAAAAGGCCTTTGATAACATGTGGCACGATGGCCTGGTGTACAAGCTAAAACGATACAATCTACCTACAAGAATCCTGGTGAAGATAATTAAAAAGTATCTGTCGGACAGAACATTTCGTGTTTCGCTGCAAGGTGCAGTTTCCGATGCACAGGAGATTTCCGCAGGGAAGTATACTAGGTCCACTTCTGTTCAACCTATTCACCTTGGACTTACCTCCGGTCCCTGAAAATGGATCTCTGTCGTTGTTCGCCGATGATACCGCAGTCGTCCACAATGGTAGGGTAATAAGAGCGCTTACAGCGAAACTGCAGCGAAACCTAAATGTTCTGTCTGAATACTTCACCGATTGGAAGATCTGTATCAATGCGGCGAAGACCCAGGTCATCCTATTTCTACACTCCATCTCTCCCAAACTTGTTCCACCTGAGGATTGTAAAATAAGCCTAAACAACACAACGGTGGAATGGGCCAAATCAGCTGTCTATCTTGGCGTTACCATAGACAGCAAGCTTATCTTCAGGGAACAGATTGACAAAACTGTCACAAAGTGTAACGTTCTGTTGAAACTACTGTACCCATTGACCCAGAAAGTCTACATTATCCCAGAAAAACAAGCTTGCTGTCTACAAGTAAATCATACTTCCAGTCATCGAGTACGGCATGCCAATCTGGGAGAGTTGCGCAAAAACACATCACCTGAAGCTTCAGCGTATTCAAAATAAGTTCCTCAGGATGATTCTGAACACCCCTCCGAGGACAAGAACATCTGAGGTCCACCGTCTGGCCGAGATAAAAATGCTCGACGATCACTTTAGTGAGTCTATCAATCGGTACAGGGCACGCTGCCTGACATCGGATCACCAGATCATTCGGAATCTGGTTCCCCACCCCTAGGATCTTCAAATTGTAGTTTTAGTTATAAATTAGGTAGGTTATCAAATTTTAAAACTACCAATGCCCCAAGGGCTGAACTGAAAAAAATAATTATAACACAACACACACGTAACACATATAACACATAAGAGATTAAACAAAGCTGAAGAGCCCCATGGGATAAAACACTTAATTTGTAAAATTAGTATATAAGACAGAGATTGGATAGATAAAAAACAATTTTACTAATAGAAGGAAAGCTGAAACTATTCTAGTTACCGCTGGCTGCGGCGTTAGGTACCATATTTCATAAAAAGGTGAGAATTACATCAAAGGCAACGAAATTTGTATTAAACAAACTCTTCAATTAGGCAAATCGTATTGGGCGCCCTGAAAAAAACGGGTTGTATTAATTGTCGGGGGGAACATGGTACGCGATCAAATTATCTTCTCGGTCTTTTCAAGTAGCAGGATGGCCTGAATAATTGGAAGGAAACCACCCTAACAAATTGTCAGCGGCTCGGCCATTTTATCCGGGCTCTTCAAGTTACGCCATGTTGAGACGGTGCGTTGTAATGCTATTTTCATTACTCGATTAGCTCATACGATATTAATAAAACAAACTCTTTAATTTAGCAAATTGTTTTGTTCGCCCTGAAAAGGGCGGGTTTCATCAATTGTCGGGGGGGACGCGATCGAAATTTGTATGGCCTTAATATTTGACAGGAATCCACTGTATGTACTGCCATCGTCAGCTGCTTTTTAAGTCACGACCAGCTGGGCACTGCTGGGTACCGCCAGCTACTGCTGCCGCGATCATCATCAATTAATTGAGAACCAAGTGCAATAAGATTGCAAAAACGATGAATGAGAATAATGAACGTCGGTTGATGAAACGTATTCCGGGAAAAGTCTGCAAATTTTTTCGAAAACAAGATAATTAATTTGTTGTTGTATTTTCCCTCTAAAGTTCATATAAATTCGATCATTTAAGTTAAAACAGAATACTGTTTTGTTAATGTATGTCCGAAATATGCGCAATAGTCCTGTTCCAATTCTAGCTGGGCCACACTTTAAGCATAAGGGAGCAAAACCCTTAATATTCGCTTCAATCGAATTTCCTTCCACGATTAGATTGGCTTTGCAGAACAGAATCATCCATTTTGAACCATCAGTGACCAACCGGTTCACAGATGATCCAGCGTAGCAAAAATAAATCCCAATTCAAGCATCAAAAGCAGATTTGACAATATAAAATTAAAATCGATAGTGGAATCCAATTTCCAAATTTTCGAAATTTTTAGTGCAGAGCAAAATAATAAAAGCCACCAAAAAGTCACATCTGCTCTTTTGAATTAACTTCAGTCAAATGAATCACGAAAACATGCTCCAACACTAATCGTGCAAAATGTTCCAGTAAACATCATTGCACAAGCAATTGTCGAGGGCAGGGGGCTTTTCTAGCCAGTTCATCAACATTGTTCGTGTACTTCAATACAAACCATCAGCAGACACAATAGCAGCGTGACACTGCTGGGTACCGACCGCCAGCTGCTTGCCGCGGCCAATGCTGGGCCCAGCAGCATCGCCCACCGGGAGATCCACGCAGCTCCAATGCTGCCGAACAAATGAGGCATATTTGTTCGGAAATGTGTCTTTTATCATGGCATCGGGTACCATTGCATGAACAAAAGGGGGTCTCAACTAAAGCAATGTGAATCAAATTCATTAAAAGGGGAGGGGAATCAGATTCGCCAAACACTAGCGTGAAACAGAATCTACCTCTCGAGAACAAAGAATAAGAAGAAGAATACGATGGGAGACGTCTCCTGCTTAGATTTGAAAACTGTGTAGGAAATTTGGTTAATTTACTCTGCGAATCGAAATTATAAATTATAAGACATCACCTTACATTTACGTTATTTTTAATAAGTTAATGTTAAAAATCAATTAACTTGATTACTAAAACTCATACGTAGAATTATTTCCAATCGATTGGTGCAAACGATATGAAAATCGTTTATGCAATGACTTAGTTATTATCGCTCAAAATCTCCAAAACGACCCGTAACGCGTAACCCCCAGTATAGAAATCGACTACCAAGCCTTCGTCTCCGTCCAGTACTTTTACCGGGTGAAATTTTTGCGGCCTCATACTCCGCCATGATTCGACAAACGGTGGTTTTCGAAACGCCGACTATTTTGCACGTTTCGGCAATCGAAGCTCCTGCCTCTCGCGCACCAATGATCCGGTCACGTTGAAACTCGGTAAGAATCGTAACCATCGTGAACTGTGTTATTTCGAAAACTCACGTAAAAAATGAGCAAAAAAAATTGACAGTTCAGGTAGCTTGTTTACATGCTTTGTTATTTCGAAAACTCGCGTAAAAAATGAGCGAAAAAATTGATTTCGAAAACTCGCGTAAAAAATGAGCAACAAAATACGTGTAAAAGGATTTGGTGTAGAACATTGCATCATGACATCATTTGACAGTTCAGGTAGCTTGTTTACATGTTTTGGAGTAAAATCTTAATTGGCACCTACTATGAGGACAGAAAAATTCCATCCGGTAAAAGTACTGGACGGAGACGAAAGCTTGGTAGTCGACAGCAACGGGCGTTGAAACGGATTGTTAAGGCGGGTAGAAGGATTTCGGCTTTTAAAGCAACAGCAGCCTTGAACGACTCAATTGAAGAACCTGTATCAACAAGAACTTTCCGGAGGGAGCTGCACAGGATGAACCGGCGGATGAATTGCCAAGGCGCTTTTAAAGCCAGCGAATGCAGCGAAGAGGAAGCGCTGGTGTAAGCTCTATGCCGCTTGGACAGAAGCCCAGTGGAGGAATGTAGTCTATTCAGATGAATCCTCTTTCACGTTCTTCCCAACAACCGGGCGGGTGTACGTGTGGCGTTCTCCTGGAGAGGAGTACGACAAAGATTGCCTGCTTCCCAATGTGAAGCATGGTGGGGGATCGGTAATGGTCTGGGGCGCGATTTCCTGGCATGCGGTTGGTCCAATCGCTGTAAAAGGCAAAATAAAGCCTGACCACTACAGGACTATATTGGATGAGCAGGTATTTCAACTGTTGGTGACATATGTACACTACAAAGAGTTATTATTTTTAAATTTCAACTAGGTGCTTCCCATGATGCGATCCATTTTCCCAGAAGGGAACGGCGTCTTCCAGGATGACAACGCTCCCATCCACACAACGAAGTCCATCAAGAAGTGGTATGAGGATCACGCAAGTGATTTCGATCACCTTGAGTGGCCTGCTCAGTCACCGGACATTAATATTATTGAACCATTGTGGTCAACATTGGAAGCAAGGGTGCGAAATGTTTTCCCACCACCTTCGTATTTGAAGGAACTGGAGAAAACTTTGATCGACGAGTGGTATAAAATACCTGTAAGCGTGATCCAAAACCTCCACAGCTCCATCTCAAGGCGGATTGAAGCCGTTCTTGATGCGGACGGAGGACCCACTCGCTACTAATAAAACCCACTCTTCCCTATACTTCATCAAATTATTTCTTGCATATCCGAGCCGAAACTAAATAAATTGATCCTTGAAGCTACCAGGAAACTGGTTCAGGCTAGCTAGTGAATCTTATAGTTCACATTTTAGAGTAAAATCGTTATTGGCCCCTACTACAGGTTCTCCCGAGGGCCATTCCAGCGATCCAGGGAATGGCTAATGTAGCCAATGGCCTTCCCAAGTTCATCGAAACCATGTTTACGAAAAATCACGAAGATAGAGCTGGTGTACGGCATGCTCTGGAGTAAAATCTTAATTGGCCCCTACTACAGGTTCCCCCGGGGTCTTTCCGGTGGTCCAGGGAGTGGCTAATGTAGCCAATGTCCTTCTCAAATGTATAAAAATCATATTTATGAAAAATTATGAAGATAGAGCTGCTGCACGGCATGCTTTCGAGTAAAATCGTAATTGGCCCCTACTACAGGTTCCCCCGGGGTCGTTACGGCGGTCCAGGGAGTGGACAATGTAGCCAATAGCCTTCTCAAGTGTATAAAAATCATACTTATGAAAAATCATGAAGATAGAGCTGCACTGTGGGACGAAACGCCAAAAACATGAACTTTTTACAATAACTCGTAAAAACGTGTTCGTAACATTTTGGTGTCTTCACACATCTTAGTTCGCAGCTTCACTACAAGCGCCGCTGCAAACTTGATTTTTTTTAAATGATGAGATAGAGAGTTAGTGTATTCGGCAAAGTTGTAGATAATTTTAATACAAACAACATTGCTAAAAACATCAACCTTCTATCTGGTCACTGTGCCGAGGTACGTGTTTTTTAAAATGGCGGGCCATGGAAACTAGTTTTTTGTGATTATTTAATAAATGTGCAGTTTTAGGTCAAAATAATGTTCTACAAAGTTGTACAAATAATCAAAATATACATTTTCTCTGTACTCACCTTACATCTAAAACCTTTATGGGAGAAGTTAAAGTAGTTTTATTGTGAAAAATATTCGTTTTTCATAGCCCTTTAGCTGACGGGGATGCAAGTGGATGCACATGAAACCTCATAGGGTTCCAAATATAGGATGTATTAAAACATATTATGTTGGTTTCATGTGTATCCATGATTATCCCCAAGGGTGAACCTGTGTTCTATGAAGTAGCGAATATACCATTAAAACTATCATAAATGCTAACTTTCCCAATTGAGAACCCTATTATCGTGAAGAAACTGATCGACGGTAGCAGCATCTTTCTTTCCATCCTCCCTTAGTTTCATTTGAGAAGCGTAAGTTAGTTCATCCGCTTGGTACTGTGCTCTCAACTCAGCTGTTTTTCAGCGCTTGAGAATTTCACTACTTTATTCGAAGGACTGTGGTTTTCTGCCACACTTGCCTTTTGAAGATGAAGTTGGAATTAAATTTATAATATTAGGTTGCAACTTGAACGGACTATTGAAGTATTCAGTCTGGCAGATACGGTGATCATTTCGGTAAAGTTTAAGCCAAAGTTTTTGGAAGTGCTTGCACAGAGAAGAAACGGAACTACGAACTTCAGTAACAACCTCTTCCATAGTATCCGGCTGGATTCCGTAATACGAAAAAACTTTCTCACATACTAATGATGAGACCAGTTAGAACTGTAAAATACAATACAAACTCATTATCCATGTGAGGACTGAAATTACGACAACTTTTTCGATTTTTCATTACCTGTGATAAAATGGAGATAAAATGGCTGACGATTTTTCAGGTCTTATCAAGTCAGCTAAAATAACCGAGCTTTTCGGTAGACATAGCCATCGCGGAAATTACGGAAATTACTTAAGAGAAGTGTTTGACGTTTAAGAATATTCAGCGAAGGCTCGGTTCAGTTTACGGAGTTTTCTTGGTTCTCGTGTACCGAACTCTTGAATATCCTTGCTTTACCGTACTGTTCGGTTCATCTTTCATTTTTATCTGTCAAATATATCATAAAGTAACCGAAACTCGGGTTTGGTTCTAAAAAGTCATCCGAAAACAGTATATATAAACGATTTATTCGGTTATTTGTTGGTAACCGATGTGGTTCGGTAGAAAATTGAACCGGGTTCGGTGTTATTTTCTAAGTGTTTAGCTATTGGTAACCCTTAAAAATCCCTCCCCTAAGATATGTGATCTGGACGCGATGGGTGGGCCTACACGCTAAGATCAGTTTACCTAAATATGAGTGAACTTTACCCATAATCGCGCAAAAGTGCACATAGTCATTTTATGGGTAAAGTCGATTTACCCATATTTGAGTACACGTGGTAAACTATCAATATAGGTAATGTTAACCCATTTATGGGTAACCAATTTAAAGTAAATTTAAAGCATATTTAGGTAAATTTAATAAAAATAACATATAAAATAGACGCAAATACGGGAATATATGTCTTGTTCCTCAGAGTAATAGAGTAATCGTTTAGTCTTTTATTCTTTTATTTAATGTCTTTCCTGGCAATCTTCTGCGACGTGAATAATAATAATTCCTGTCATTTATTTCTAAAAATATTTAATTGCGGTTAGTTGAGGTTGTGGCTGCGCATTCAGAACATATAAACGGCACATCAGCTTGTGTTCAGCTTGTTTATCGACTTGTAGTATATTTTAAGATCGTCTACGTCACCCTTAACAAACACTCCGGAAATTTTCACATTACATTGATAACCTGGAATAATATGAGGAACAATATTAAAACAGGTAATGGTTTCTTATTTTTAAGTTATAAAACAACATGGTTGTTCCTTGATCCTTGAGGAACATAAATTTAAAGGTAACAATTCTGTCACCAGCTACTCACCGTACAATTTTCGGAACGAATCCGGATCCAAATTATTTCTCAGCACTTCCATTCAAATGCGCAAGTGCTACTTAACCGGATGGACCTCAATCTGTTGAATATGTCTTGCTGGTTCAGACAACCGTCTAAAATACAAAGCTGCAAAAACAGAATTAAAATAATGTGGCTGCATAATCAATTTTTTTCACTTACCATTTAGTCTCGACAAAACCAAATTCATGAAACATGAATATAAATAAAATTATTCGCCAAATATACAACCAAGTCGATCCAACAAAATATATGAACCTAATAATGTTTATTTTTTCATCCAAATATGGATAAATTGCATCTACTCATATACAGGTTAACTTCGATATAACGTACCCTCGATATAACGTACCCTCGATATAGCGTCACTCGATATAGCGTCACTTTTACCTCGATATAACGTACACTTTTTTGATGTGTAGAAATTTTTTTCAAATCAATATTAAGAGTACTTTGAACAATTATTTGAAGACCGTGGTGGTTATTTTGGTTATTTTGAGGAGGAGGTGCGAAGAGGGTGGGAGCTTTTTGGGAAAAAAAACCTTGTTTAATAGAAATTTAAAAAATTATGTATGGACATGCAACCACCATAGAGGAGAGGGGTCTTAGAAACCAAAAAAATGGGACCACGTTGTTTATGGATTGTCCCATATAAACCTTCCATCTCCATATTGATCACCCGGTGGTCTTATAATAAGTTTAAGCTAAACGTCTGCGACGCCGACCTCAAATTGGGGTGCATTGGCCTACATTGGCGTACGGCTACGGAAGTGAAATATGCTTTTGTTTATCGGTGGGATTATGTAGAGCAATTGTACGCCCAAGTACAATGTAAGGATAACATACTAGTACAGTTGCTAAGAGACAACACGTAGTTGACGCCGCCTTTTCAAACCGGTGCGTCAAAACAGAAACGTCAACGGCGTGTTAAAACATGGCTACCGGCATTTAATTTTTTTAAAAACGATACTTAAACATATACTCGCTCTATCTAACTCGGAATAAAAAGATCTGCTTGAACATGTTTAGCAAAACTGATGATTTTTGAAAAATCTCATTGTATAGTTTATTCTTAGCGATCTATTGTGTGCACTCTGTTTACTGATGCGCACATGGGAGAGGAACTCTCTCCTTTTTTGGGTTTGTTTTGATTCGCACCGACTGACGATCACTTAAGTTTTTCTCGTCGTCTCCAACGTATACAAGCCACAGTGGTACATGAGCGTCTTTCCATGCGTCAATTTTTGCCTGTTGAAGTGGCGGACTTGTTCCGTCGCTACAACCTACCCCGCAGTGGGATGTTAGGCAAAGATTGACGTCCATGGTTCGAGTACCATTGGATACATGCCCTTTCGCTCAATTTTCAAAAACATCTGTTAATTTTCCTACCTGCCGCACTCTGGCGGACCTTTCAACACTTTCTCTTCACATCTTTCATTCTAGCCAAAAACATTGTTGTTCACTCTTGGTGCCTCATGATGATGAGCGAACATCTCCTTCTACATCATTCAAAAATTGTTTTTTTGATCAGTTCGTCCCACATGTAACCATTTTGATTGAATCCGGGCATCCTGTAAAAGCTGTCCTTGTGCTGGACAACTGTTCGGCACATTACAGTACAGACGAACTACGAACTAGTGATGGAGCGATATTTTGTAAATTTTTGCCCCCAAACACAACCGCTGTCATCCAGCCGATGGACCAGCATGTGATACAGATGGTGAAGGCCCATTACAAAATGATCATGACAAACGAGACGCAAAAAGTGTAGACTTATACAACATAAAATGGAAAAAATTATCCTCACACAAAAATATGACATCGCCTAGCATGGGATCTGAACACTAGTCCTTGGCGTGATAGGTGTGTAGCTTCTTTGTTAAGCCAGCTCAGATGGTTGAAAAGCAAACTCTAAGTATCTATGATATGCTTCCCGTTGGCAGTGGAACCACAATTTTGTATAACAAATTCATCGTAATGAGAAAAAGAACAAGTTTTGCAAAACATGGTTGATGTAATGTAATTTCAACAGTATATAAAACTGCCCATAAAATCTGTTCCTGTTTATGTATGTATGGAACAAAGGTTTTAAGAAAAATAATAAGGTATTAGTCACTTGCAGCAGTGAAAACAGTATTTTTAGCTCGACCGTTTGTCAGAGTGATAAATAGAACACGAGAGTTACACACCGCTCCAAACTTGACAAGTTTTGCAATACGTTTATAATACATTAATAATACAAACAATTATAAATCATTCTAAAAAGATGTTTTGTGTGTTACTTGGGAGGTGGAGCGTGATCTGCCGAGCATTGGGCGTGACCGAGGTTGGAAAGCGGCAGCCACAAACCGAGTGTTGTGGCGTACTATTGTTGATTATGTCTTATCCTAAATGTGATGTTGAACAACTAAATGTATGTTTGTATGTAGATGAACGAGCCACAGATTAAAAATCAAAGATATAGAGAGAAAAAAGAAAAAAAAAGAACAGTTGTTTTGCACTCCTAGTTGGATAATTTATTGAAATTCTATAAAATTTGCATAAATACAACACAATAATATATAATAAGGTTAATTATTAAGATTGTTATTTATGCTTCGATATAACGTACAATTCGATATAACGTACAAGTGTGAAATCAAAATGTACGTTATATCGAAGTTTGCCTGTATAGGTAAAATCACTTCACTCACATTGTACGTCAAGTTCACCTACTTTTGTGAGTAAAATTTACCCATATTATAAGTATTGCATCAATTACCCATATATGGGTGAAACAATTACCTTTTTATGGGTAATTGAGTCTTAGCGTGTATGCCATCAGCATTCGGATGGTAACCAAAGACATATCCTGCCGTTGTAGTATCACATCTTGAATATCTTCATTTAATGCAGCGTCACATATCTGCCACACTTAAAAAATATTCATGGGCTCGGTTAAACATTTAGCTGAATTCACTCAGCATTTTCATATTTAACTAATAACTCGGTGAAAAATTGAACGATGCCGAGTCTCAGCATCACTTGAAACTGAAATATCGGGTAACTTCATTATTAAACCGATTCTCGGCAACACTAGGAGCCGAGCACAAACGTTAACCAAACTTCAACCGACCTATCATGCCGAAATATCGGTTTAGCAGTGTCGTAAGCCAAGGTTCGGCTTTTTATTTGTCAAACGCCATGCGCCATATTGTTTTCATTCGCAAGTGGATTAAAGCTTATGTTGTTTGTGGAACGGTGAATAGGCAGTTAAATGGAGCAACGTCTCAATAAAATGCAGCAGTAGTATGAACGACTGCACGATATTTTTAGTTAGTACAATTTTTTAGCTACAATTATTGTGTGAAAACGGAAGTACCATATTCCTATTGATGTTAAATAGTTTTTTCCACCGTTCATGTTTACAGCTACTGCGAAATATCTGGATGAAACGGCACGACAAGATACAGCATTTGCCAGTGCCGCAAAGAGCTTCCTGTACATATTTGTGTTTGATATGCAGTGCGGAATAACACAATGATTGTCTGCTGTATTGAGATCCGGGACGATTAAAAGGGTTTTTGAATTGTGAAGCAGTCCAAGAGATCGGACATATTTCTGACAATCATCGGTAACACCAGGTATGTGGAAATATTCTTTTACAATGATGACCATGAATACTTAATAGTTACCGTTCACTAATTTCACACCCATCGTTCACACCCATCGTGTGCAGATTGGGCCGCAGATTCAGCAGTCTCTTCCTGAATCTCAACTGATTATCATCCTAACTTGTCGCTCATCTGGCATACGAGCAATGTGTGCAGCCCACCACAGTACACAAAGATGCAGATTAATTTGTAAAATATATTCTTATAAGTTCCACGTCATGTGAATTCAAATACATCAGTAAACATTTTTTTTTCACGTATTTCCGTATATTCAGTTGAGTATCACTTTGTGCGTTTTGTTCTTAATAATACCTACATACATACAAATCTTATTCAAAATTTAGAATATTTTCACACCATATCCGAAATATCGGATAACCTCAGTTTTGTTTATTTCGAATTTTAACCGATATATCAGTTTGCTCCTGCCGAGATTCCTAGCTAACTAAATGAGTTTTCAGTTTGACCCAAACCGAGATTATCGGTTAACATAAAAAAGCCGAGATCGAAACCGAGAGGTCGGCTGTGCGGATCTCGGTTTTAGAAAGCCGAGACTCGGCATATAATTCTAAGTGTATAGAATCCCTTGGTTCGAAGTACACCTTGAAGCCAGCACCTTGCACTCCCGCTTCACTTTACTCAATTTTTGAGTACAATTGTATGCTATCTCTTTTGACGTAGGACTACGTCTTTCATTTCTATACTGGGGCGCCGTTCTAAAATTTCTAAAATCGACCGCGTTACGGGTCGTTTTGGATATTTTGAGCGATAATAACTAAGTCATTGCATAAACGATTTTTATATCGTTTGCACCAATCGATTGGAAATAATACTACGTATCAGTTTTAGTAATCAAGTAAATTGATTTTTAACATTAACTTATTAAAAATAACGTAAATGTAAGGTGATGTCTTATAATTTCGATTCGCAGAGTAAATTAACCAAATTTCCTAGCACAGTTTTCAAATCTAAGCAAGAGACGTCCCACATCGTCTTCTTCTTCTTATTCTTTGTTCTCGAGAGGTAGATTCTGTTTCACGCAAGTGTTTGGCGAAACATCTGATTCCCCTCCCCTTTTAATGAATTTGATTCACATTGCTTTAGTTGATACCCCCTTTTGTTCATGCAATGGTACCCGATGCCATGATAAAAGACACATTTCCGAACAAATGCCTCATTCGTTCGGCAGCATTGGAGCTGCGCGGATCTCCCGGTGGGAGGAAACGCTAGGCAGTAGTGCCCAGCATTGGCAGCAGTAGCCGGCGGTACCCAGTAATGCCCAGCTGGTCGCGGCAGCAGCAGCTGGCGGTCGGTACCCAGCAGTGCCCAGCTAACGTGTATGTACAATTTGCCCACCGTCCGGCATGCATCTGAAATTATAGGCTAGCCACTCAGCGCGCATGCGCGTTAGCTTCGATCATTGCTTCTGACCAGCAAATGGCCGGTTTATACATTGCACTAGTCTTCTTTTTTTTTCACTTCACTCTGCCATTTATCATAATTCCTCGTTATGACGCGAATTTATATCGACTTCAAAACTGCTAATAATCATGAATACACTCGTGAGCAAGCGGAAAAATACTCTAATTTAACCTTTTTTACCCGGGTGGCACAATACTAATAGCACCAACAAACAAAACAAAGCTAATTTAAGTCTGCCTCCGTGTGCAGACAAAATACTATTAAATGGGGAAATGCTACCCATCATTATATATTTTGGGAAGGAATCGATTATATTCACTAGTCGTACACAAAACGCGGAGTTTTTATGATTTGCTGTTTTTATGAACTGTTTGCTTAAGTTGAATTATGAATTGATTTTGATATTTTGTTTCGCGAAAACGACACAGCAAAAACAAAACACGTCAGTTTCAAAACACGGCTTGCTGCGATCATTCACTCAGCAGTGCCCAGCTGACGTGACTTAAAAAGCAGCTGACGATGGCAGTACATACAGTGGATTCATGTCAAATATTCAGGCCATACATACAAATTTCGATCGCGTTCCCCCTACAATTGACGAAACCCAATTTGCCAAATTAAAGAGTTTGTTTTAAGATATTATAAAATAGCATTACAACGCATCGTCCCAATATGGCGTAACTTGAAGAGCCCGGATAAAATGGCCGAGCAGCGTCTATCTATATGTAAATCCTGATTTTCTCTGTTCTGACAATTTCTTAGGGTGGTTTCCTACCAATTATTCAGGCCCAATTATACTTGAGAAGGCCGAGAAGCAAATTTGATCGCGTACCATGTTCCCCGACAATTAATACAACCCGATCTTTTCAGGGCGACCAAGACAATATGCAAATCGACATTTTCACTACATGGCGTTACTTCAACATGGTGTTACTTCAAGAGCCCGGAGAAAATTCAGGCCATCTTGCTACTTGAGAAGACCGAGAAGCACATTTCGAACGTGTACCATGTTGCCACGCGACAATTAAATAAAAACCAGTCCTTTTCAGGGCGAACAAAACAATGTTACCAATTAAAGAGTTTGTTAAAATATTATTTTATCATAAGATAATCGACATTTTCATTACAACGCTGATGCTGCTTATCTATATGTAAATTCCGATTTTCTCTGTTCTGACAATTTCACAGGGTGATGGCTGGCCCACAATTGATACGTTGCGGATGCGTTTGCGTGAATTTGACAGTTTTCCCATAGGTTTTCTGTCAAATTTATGTCAACGCATCCGCAACGTATCAATTGTGGGTGGCCCTTGATTACCTGCCAATCATTCAGGCCATCCTGCTACTTGAGAAGACCAAGAAGCCAATTTGATCCCTATGTTCCCCCGATAATTAATACAACCTGTTCTTTCTGGGCGACCAAAACAATTTTCCCAATAAAAGAGTTTGTTAAATTAATATTTTATCTTGAGCTAATCGACATTTTCACTACATGGCGTTACTTCAACATGACGTTACTCCAAGAGGCCGGAGAAAATTCAGGCCATCGTGCTACTCGAAAAGACCCCCCCCCCCTCTTCCCGACCATTAATAAAAAGGGTCCTTTTCAAAACAATTTTCCCAACTAAAGAGTTTCTTAATTGATTGTAGAGAAGGAACAGAATATAGAAGAAATAAATTAACTTCTCATGATATTCTAGCTATGTGTAAAGACATTTGAAAGATAATATCTTTACTGATTTAAACTCTGCTAATATTAATTTTCATTATTATTAAAAAAATAACAATAATTCTTATTATTATTAGAATATTTAATAAAATTATTAAAATTGTCCTAATTGTCCTCCATCTAAGTCCCAATGACTTCTCGGAAGAGTTGGAAATCTCAGCTGACAAATTGTTGACCTATATCAAAGCGTCTAAGAACATGAATGCCCCAGATTTCGATAACATCTTGAACTTGGAGCTCAAGCAATTGAGCCCCCAGTTCTATAACCATCTGGCGATGGTTTTCAATCAATGCCTGCGACTTAGCTACTTCCCCTCGTGTTGGAAGTCTGCCAAAGTCATACCTATCCGGAAACCTGGGAAAGCCAATCAGCCTTCTCTCAGGAGTATCCAAGCTGTTTGAGAAAGCGATCCACCGTCGGCTTCTTTCATCTGCCGACGGGCTTAACATCTTGCTGGACGAATAATTTGGCTTCCGACGTGGTTAGTCAACAATTCACCAACTTAACCGAGTCATTAGCATCCTCAGACGGAACAAGTCTGTGTCGAAATCATCTGCCATGGCACTTCTCAACATCGAGAAGGCCTTTGATAACATGTGGCACGATGGCTTGGTGTACAAGCTGCATCGATACAATCTTCCCATCTATCTGGTGAAGATAATTAAAAATTATCTGTCGGACAGGACATTCCGTGTTTCGTTGCAGGGTGCAGTTTCCGATGCACAGGAGATTTCCGCCGGTGTTCCGCAGGGAAGTATACTAGGTCAATTTCTGTTCAACCTATTCAACTCGGACATACCCCGCTCCCTGAAAATGGATCTCTGTCGTTGTTCGCCGATGATACCGCAGTCGTCCACAATGGTAGGGTAATAAGAGCGCTTACAGCGAAACTGCAGCGAAGCCTGAATGTTTTGTCTGAATATTTCACCGAATGGAAGATCTGTATCAATGCGGCGAAGGCCCAGGTCATTTTGTTTCCACACTCCGACTCCCCCAGACTTGTTCCGCCTGAGGATTGTAAAATAAGCCTAAACAACACAACAGTGGAATGGGCCAAATCAGCTGTCTATCTTGGCATTATCATAGACAGCAAGCTTATTTTCAGGGAGCAGGTTGACTAAACGGTCACAAAGTCTAACGTTCTGTTGAAGCTACTGTACCCATTGATCAACAGAAGGTCTACATTATCCCTGAAAAACAAGTTTGCTGTCTACAAGCAAATCATACTTCCAGTCATCGAGTACGGCATGCCAATCAGGGAGAGCTGCGCAAAACACATCACCTGAAGCTTCAGCGTATTCAAAATAAGTTCCTCAGTTCCTCCTGATCCTGAACACCCCTCCAAGGACAAGAACATCTGAGGTCCACCGTCTGGCCGAGATAAAAATGCTCGACGATCGCTTTAGTGAGTCTATCAATCGGTACAGGGCACGATGCCTAACATCGGATCACCAGATCATCCGGAATCTGGTTCCCCACTCCTAGGTTTTTCCAATTGTAGTTTTAGTTGTAGATTAGGTAGGTTATCAAATTTTTAAACTAACAATGCACCAAGGGCTTAACGAAAAATTTCATGTAAAACATAAACATTTCAAACACAACAAACTCAAAAAAATTAAACAAAGCTGTAGAGCCCAATGGGCTGAAACACTTAAAATGTTAAAATAAGTATGACAAATGACAAATGAATTGGAAATATAAAACATGTTAACTAAAAAACTTAACTATCATTCGTTGTCCAGTTTGACTTCCTCGATAGCCTAAAAACGAGTGCTAGAACTTTGTCCCAACACATGCTCGAGAAGTATCGTGCGGTGTACCGCAAGCGGAAGCGTGAGATGGAGAAGAAAGAAGAAGAAGAAAGAGTGAGACTGAACCTAGCACTGGACCATTGTCTGTACTACTCGGACCATAAACAACAAACGATAAAATACCAAACGGCCCTTTTCAGGGCCACTTAAGGAGTTCTAAAGAGTTGAATTCAAGATTTTCATACACAGTATTAACGCTCCTAAAACACCTAAAGACTAATATTATTTGCTTTTCTTCCATGGAACAGAACCAACAACAACGACCACCCATTCGACTGTCTACCAAATCATCATCTGGTACTCGACAATTACCGGTTCTACTCGGATCACTCCAGGAACAGCGAATAACTGAATACCAAACGGCCCTTTCAAGAGTTATAAAGAGTTGACTATATTAATTTTCGTGGAAAACTAAAACTAAAGTAGATATTTATTAATTCTATTACAATTCCTCCACATCAACAAGCAGTCCTACGTCGACTTTGCAGATATGTCACTGACATATCTCACCTTTTCGTTTTTCTCTCACGGATATGTTACTCAATTTTCGTTAAACAGTGGATCAACTCAATTTTTGAGTAGATCCACTTTTTACGAAAATTGAGTAACATTTCCGTGAGAGAAAAAGAGATAGCATACAATTGTACTCAAAAATTGAGTAAAGTGAAGCGGGAGTGTGCTATTCATATATTTACCTTCGTTTTGATTTGCTGTGTTATTTTGACGGAATTTTGAGAGTGTGTTCGTGTGGGTTCATTATTAGGGGCGCATTATTAAGCTCGGGACCGAGCTTGGGACCGATGTGCTAATACCACAGAGAACAGACGTTCATCTTCGATCTACTACTTGTGTAAAACTTTAAACCGACATTTCAAATGTAAGCTTTATGCTCCTGGTAGGCGGCGCTGCAGTTGTGCGATAACTGTCATGTCCATTTTTATCAATACAAAGCCTAGCACATAACCTGAAAAGTTTTGTTTGTTTTTCTCTGCACTTGGTTTTTATATCGGCAGCCCATATTAACTTTTACACACGTTTTTTAAGAAAAGGTATATGGACATCAATATCTGTTCTTTGTGCTGACTGACTGAGCCAAGAAAAAAATCGTATTTGTTCGGGACCTACTCTGCCGTTATAAGCATAACTGTCCCATGTATATAGGGAATCCCATAGAACATGGGACAGTTATGCGTATAACGGCAGTACTGGTCTTAGAGTTAGTCTATGGTAAAACAGTGCTACAGTGGTAAGAACTCAACCCAACAAACCAGCTCAGACCGATTGAGAGATTTTAGGCTATTATGAAGAGGCAGCTGAAGTTGAATGGCAGTGTCGTCAAAAGCATCAATGAATTGAGAACCAAGTGGAATTAGCTTGCCAAAACGACGGATGAGATATTTAATGTGCGCCGATTAATGAAACGTATTTCGAGAAAAGTCGACAAATTTGTTCGAAATCGAGATGATTCATTTTTTTTTGTATTTACCCTCTTAAGTTCACGTAAAGTCGAACATGTTAGTAAAAACAGAATACCATTTTGTAACGTATATCAAAAATATGCGCAATAGTCTATGTTCCAATTCTAACTGGGCCACACCTTATCATGAAGATGGAAATTACGTGTTTTGGCCGGATAAAGCATTGTCGCATTATGCGAGAAAAACACAAGCCTTTTTTGGAAAGTCAGAACATCCCGGATGTACCGCAATCCAACAAATTTGTCCCTGTGTCGCCCGATTTAAGATTTCTTTGCACTGAAAATCCTTTTTCGTTTGTATTACGAAATCGAAGGTAGGACTAACAAATCTATTCGCTGTTTTCTGCATCGAAACTGATTTGTACTTTTTAAGAAGCTACCTTCGTATTTAATCACAGGACTGACGCGACTGTCATCCACGAACAACAATCGTGATACCGAAAATTTGGTGCTCCGTGTGGTGCTAATTTGACAGCTCGGTTTTCTTGAAGCTTGTAGGCAGCAAACACAATATAAGCGGGAGAAGTTGGCATAATTTTCGTTAATTTGATTCGAGAATAAAGTTTTCCGTGTTGTAATTAGTGCAGTGATTATCACAACGATAGTATTTTTTCATTGTTTATCAGCCAGCTATAATAATGTTTTATCTACATTACTGATACTAGTAGGTTGATAGAAGAAATATTATAAGGAATTATAATCCACTGTGAACCGAGCTTAAAATGTTCAAATCGTCACTAGCGCCACACCAAAAGTAGCAGGCTTCAAGAACTAACGCCTGCTTCAGTCCTCTGTATTTAATGCCACACGTGCAACTGTCACAAGCACTAAGCATTTTTTGAAAAAGTAAGAACATTCGTACATTCAACGAAAACAATACAAAGAGCTACGAGTAATTTGTTACCTATAAAAATGAAACGTGTCTCGTGGTGTTGTATGGACGAGTGACAGATCTACTTTATCGGCTCATAATAAAATTGAAAAAAAAAACACAACCACGAGAAGTTGTTCGTGATATGGGATTCGATGCTGTACTTTCAGAGAGAGCTGTTATTGAGTCCGTGGTTGGTTTCACTACGCCATGGTGACTTGTGAGAAGTTACTTGATTATTGTGCATGAGGTCAACATCGCTTGAATTTCTATTTTGGGATAAATTAATTCTTCCTGCAACATCCCAGCAGGAATATGAGTACAACCGAAGAGAAGCAGCGATTGGCTGGTCTTCACGAAATTTATTTTGTGCATTGTACAAAAAAGGTGTAATGATAGCATTTTGTAAGATGACAAGCAATATGGATGTTTCATACAATTTACGAGAATTTGGTTCTATGTACAAAATCCATGTTTACGATATAAGTGAGAGCTAATTTACGAAAATAAATTTTCAGTGTGGATATTTGACTTCGCTGGTCTAAAAATAACTGGAGAGCCAAAAACTGTAAACAACTGATGCAAATTTTGATGAATTCATCTCAATAGGCTAAAATAATATCAAATTAACTCCTTGTAATCTTCACATAATATGAATTTGACTTCGCTTCAATTTGACGAACCGTTTTATTTGATATTAGTTTTGAAAATTTTATATTTTGTCGAGATATGTTAAACTGTTTTGATCTTGTCGAGATATGTTAAACTGTTTTGATGTTATCACCTATTGAAATTTAGATAATTTGGTTATTGTGAATAATTGCCTGTACATAGGAATAACACGATTACAGTGGTTTAATTGAAAAGCTTGATTATTTGTATACCTGTAAAGACCGATAAATAAGAGATTAAATACCTTTTAATTTCACGAATTTTGACAAGTACTAAACACTGAAATATACGTATATGTTAGAGGATTTATAAAATTAGAGGAATTAAAAGCTGTCTGATTCTTTACTTATCTGTTTTTATCGATCTGAAGAAATTATCAAATTACGCATTATGAATTTTAAACACATTATTTTACTATAAAAATACTTGAAAACAATATATATTCCATTTAAGCTGTATTACTGTTTACAGTTGATTTTGTTTGGAGGAAATGTGATAAACAGTAAAGACGACAAGCATGTGAATTTGAAGCAATTTTTTTAAAATATAATGAACAAATGTTAAAAAGATGATAATGGGCTTCTAATCGGATTAATAATTCCTATTCATAGTTCGATAATTTTTTTTCCATAGTAACTGGAATTAGATGCTGGTTGAAACGTAGGGTCATTAGGTTATCAAGCGTCTCAGATAGCATGCACAAACAATGCTGCTCCAATAACAGCTTAATTCCCGAAAAACACCGCTCCATTGATACCTGCGCCGGTGATGGCAATAATGCGATCATCGCAAGTGCGTACAGCTCTTGATCCTCATACCTCCGAGATTCTCATCTATCTATATCTATATATATATATATATATATATATATATATATATTATATATATATATATATATATATATATATATATATATATATATATATATATATATATATTTATATATATATTATATATATATATATATATATATATATATATATTATATATATATATATATATATATATATATATATATATATATATATATATATATATATATATATATATATATACTAGCTGGCCCGGCAGACGTTGTCCTGCCCATAAATAAATTACTTAATGGAAAATTGGAGAAGGAGCTATAAATGAAAAAGTTTATTTGCAATAAGTATTAATTCCATTTATTTAGAGTTAATTTCTTACTGTTGTGTGATGATTTAATCAAAATGTGTTGCTGTAAGGTAAGGTTTATTGTCCAAGAAAACTTATAGAACACTATATTACCATAGGTGTTGGCATGAACTGTTCTCTTATTATGTTCGTTGCCCCAAACGAAGTCATTTGAAAACAACCATTATAACTCTGGATGTTCTGCAGAATATCTTAGAATCATTTTCTGATCCAGACACCAATGAGCGCAAACGCTCTGGTGGTGGATTTAGTGGCGTTACTTTAACTTTGCCACTTGCACAACACAATTCATTTGGTGTTTCATTTGGGAGCTACAATGCATAACAATGAGAACAAACTTCACTCATTGATTCAATGGCGATTGATATATCCGCACTGAAATTAATCAAAGGATCATATTGAAATGCACGTTGAAGATTTTGCAGAATGTAGGTTTGCTGTCGTAGTCGTTTAGTGATGTTATTTTGGGTACGATTGTCACCAGATCTTTCTGATACTTCCCGATTACGCTTCTTTCTATCGTTTGTATTTCGACCTGGTCTCTCTTCTTGATCCAACATCGGTGCCATTCGTTGTCGATCCAAGTCATTTTGAGTTGCATGCAGAACGTCTCATTCAAGATTTTGCTGCGCTAACAGTTGTGCGGCTGCAGCGACCAATATTACTTCGTCTAGTAGGAGGCATTGCACAATAATACTAATTGAAATTGAAATTGCAACATAATTAGTTTCTTCTAAATTTCTAATAATATGTTCGTTTTCACTTTCCTGATGCAATATTAATATAAACAGTGAACGATACTAATATAAACAAAAATGTTATTATACACCTGTCAGATCAACATAGAATACAAAAACTAATACTCTCATTCTCCATTGAACTTCACTCCTATTTACATCTCGCTGCGAGATATCACCAATACAAACGTTTCAATTTATACGTGAACCTACACGTTTACACTGCCCAAGTAACAATTTCAGTTCTATTCCAGCCGTATAGCACTCCTCCCGGCTTTGTTGATGAAACTACATTGAAAACTGTTTTGTCCACCAACACCTCCTCTATGCATCTTTAAAGCCGAAATGTATACAAAGTGGCCCACTCTTTAGACGGTTGTGAGAACAAATTAATAAAACCTTTCCAAGACCATAAAGATTTTGAAAATGTTCTAGTGAATGATGTTATTATTAGAGATAATGCCGAATGGCCACAGCTGTCAAAATTCACGGCGATATCGTGGTTTGTTTTTGTTGTTCTGCTTTGTTCGATTCTCTGCTCTTCTGATTCATTCGACAGTAAATAATGGCTAAGAAAAAAGCTCAAGTGTTGCGGAAAATTATGTTTGAAAGCAAAATATATAAAACAAATTGAGTTTTTTTGTTTAGCATATCATGCTCCAAATCATATGCGCATTTAATTGTATGGTGAATATTGGCATGATAAGAGCTGAAAATTAATGCGCCTCGGAAATTATGCGAGTTTACAACATCAAAAACAAAATTTAAAGAAATATATTCGATAAATTAACCAAAAACGTCTGAAAATTGATGGAATTCAATAAGGTTATCTGAACGAATAATGAAATTTGCCTTAGATCTACAGTTCAATTGTATGACATTTAAAATTTAGTGTTTTTTTTCCACATTTCAATTATTTCATTCATTCCAATATGGCGATTGCAAGAAATCACAGTTTTAGCAATGGTTACTATAAAACTATCTGGTCGCTTGGAAGCTTTTCAAATTGCCAATTAGCCGTTTAATGCATTTACTGGAAGAAAAATGGTTTTAAAATGCTTTTTCAACTGACCATAATAAGATAATATGAATGAGTCCTAAAACGGTATTTAAAAACAGCATTTTATGATTTTACAAAGTCAAAATAAAAACTTTGATAGGGATAAAGTTTTAGAAGTTAAGGTTTTAAGATTGTTGTAAAAAAGCTGTTTAGGTTCTTATAAACCTGACTAAAATTTGAAACCTATTGGCATCTCTTGCTGCCATAATAAAACCGAATTGATTTCTGGTGGCTTTCATAAAACTTTAATAAAACTTAGTAAAGCTGAATGGTTTTGGCAATGTTACTTGGGTGAGGTTGCTTTTTACGCAGGAATGAGTGCGCTGAAATAAAAAACCTTAAAAACAACTGAGTAACTCCTAGAATTCACGTACAAACCCGTAATTTACGAAAACCTCGTAAAAAGCAACAAAAGTGATTATTTAAACGCGTTAATGACAAAATCTAAGTGAACAGTATCTCCTCGCGTGAATTCTGAACACCACGTAAACAAAAACTCGCATAATAAATCGTTTTTCGCATTTTTCAAAATGTCCTAAATAACAATGAGAGATTCGCTCCTCTCTCGTCCTTTTTTTTGTTAATTAAGACGCCATTATAAAATTTTCCAACGGTTTCTCCTTCCAACTCGATGGATGGTGTTGTTGTTTTCTATTATGATATTTCCATGCAAAGTGAAAATTTAATTTAAATGATTTTTTTTACTTTCCCGAAAAAATTTCGTACATTTTTTATTTTAAAGACCTGTTGGAATTCAAGACGAATCAAATGAAAAAGAAATCAAGTAATTCCATTGAGTCGTTCGTGAGTTATGCTGTCACGAACGGACAGCATTTCATTTTTATATATATAGATAGAAGATATATATATATATATATATATATATATATATATATATATATATATATATATATATATATATATATATATATATATATATATATATATATATATATATATATATATATATATATATATATCTATATATATAAAATGAAATGCTGTCCGTTCGTGACAGCAAAACTCACGAACGACACTATGGATTTACTTGATTCCTTTTGTGTTTGATTCGTCTTGGTTTCCAACAGGTTAATATAAAGAAAAAGTTTAGAAAAATTTACTAGAAAATGAGAAAAACTCATAAAAACCAAATTGTCATTCTGTATGGGAATATCCAAGACAGCAAGATCGTCTTTCGATTTGTAAGGAGGAACCGTTGGAAACTATTATAATGGCGTCGTTATTAACAAAAACAAAAGAACGAGAGAAAAGAGAATCGCTGATTGACCTTTTGAAAAGATATACAATAAATGATAATACAATAGAGTCGATTATTTTGCAATTTTTTACGGAGTTTTCGGAATTTGAAGTTGTTTGCGGAAAAAAACGCGGTTTTCGTTATTCATGTGAAGATACCGTTCGTTCAAATTTGATCAAAAATGTGTGTAAGCCAAGCTTTTATCGCATTTTACAAAGTTTTCGTGAATTACGGGTTTTTACGTGGATTCAGGGATTTACTCGGTTTTTTTTAAAACGGTGTTTTTAACAGCGCATTCATCCCTGTGTAAAAAGTAACCCCAGTATAAACGATTTATAGCGTGTAGATACACGTATAAACTAAAACGTTAGTATTGGTGACACCTCGCAGAGAGATGTAAATTCTCGATCAATAATATAATACGGCCTATCAACATTTGTAAACAAACATTTCTGAGCCCTTTTTCTCTTAAGCCACAGGTCACCCACGCAAACCAATACCATAATCATGTAGGGGAAAATTTACCCTACACGATGATATTATAGGTTTGCGTGAGTAGCTTATGGCTTGCGTAAAAATAAGCTCAGAAGCGTATGTTTACAAACGTTGAAAGGCCCTATTCTAATGTTGGTTAAGAATTGGAGTGAAGGTCAATGGAAAGCTTATGTCGCCATGGAGTTTTCATAAGGGCCAATGTCGCAAACGTAAACAATGGCTTCTTTTGTGAATTTCTTGAAAATGCTAACTCGCTCTAGTAAACTTCCATTTCTATTATAAAGTAGAACTCCTGTTCTGTACATTCGTCGTGATAATTCACTATGATTAAGTTAGCATTCTCGAGAAATTTGCGGAAAAAGTCATTGTTTACGTTTGCGACATTGGCCCTTATGAAAACTTTTTGTCGATGTCTTCTGTGTTGAACTGCCACATGTTTAATTACATTTGTCCTTGCATTAAATAGTATTGTTCGCTGTTTGATTAATAGGGCATCAGGAAGATGAAATCAACGAAATTACTAGAAATTAAAAAGATACTAATTAAGTTGTGATTTCAGTTAATTTCAATTAGTATTGTTGTAAAATGCCTTCAACTAGACGGAATAATATCGGTCGCGGCAGCCGCATGGCTGCTAGCTTAGCAAATTCTCAAATGAGACAAAGCGACCATCAGCGTGCCACTCAAACTGAATTGGATCGACAACGGATTTCATGGGCTCGAATGATGTTGAGTGAAGAAGAAACAGCAGCTCAAAATACAAGCGATAAAATTAGAAAGAAGCATAATCGGAGAGTATCAGAAAGATCAGGTGACAATCTCGCCCAACATAACCTTATTAATTGATTTCGAAGGCAAGCCTACACTCCAAAAAATCTTCAACGTGCTGCCTTTAGTTGATTACAATGCGAATATATCAGTCGCCATTGAATCAATGAGTGTAGTTTGTTCTCATTGTTATGCATTAAGTTCCCAAATGAAACACCAGAGCCTTTGCGCTCATTGATGTTTGGATCAGGACGTGGTTCTAAACATTTTCTGCAGAGCATCCAGAGTTATAATGGTTGTTTTAAAATGATTTCGTTTGGCACAACGCACATAACAATATATAAAACTTTTCTTGGACATGGTTTAAAAATTTGTAAATTATAAAATTGTGAAACCGTCTACGTTACAGGTCAAATTTACCAAAACGCGAGTTCAATATTGCCACCGACGGACACAGCCCATACATTTCTATAGATTTATATCATGGGAGATTCACTTCAGCAACATTATTCCACCATGATGCGGGACATTGTTCAACAATTGCAAGCGATGCTTCATGAGTCCAATGGATTGATTCAAATATTCAAGACTACTCTAGATCCAATGCCATCTAACAACCATAAGCATTCGATTCGAGCTAATTACTTCTACAATTTTCCAATAAGTAGTTAAAGTGTGAGCAGGACAACGTCTGCCGGGTCAGCTAGTATATATTTAAAAATGAATGTTTGTTTGTTAGTGACGCTAAACCTCGAGAATGGCTGAACCAATCTTGACGGTGTCTTCGGATGATTTGTTCCTCTTTGTTCAACAAAGGTTCAGAGAAAAAGAAAAGTTGGGAAATTTTCCAGGCAAAGTCGGTAAATCGGAAAATAAAAACAAGCATTTTTCCATAAAAAAAATAAATCTTCTCTTCTATATATATAAAAATGAATGTTTGTTTGTTAGCGACGCTTAACCTCGAGTACGGCTGAACCAATCTTGACTGTGTCTTTGGATGATTTGTTCCTCTTTGCCCACCAAAGGTTCAGAGTAAAAGAAAAGTTGGGAAATTTTCCAGGCAAAGTCAGAAAATTGGAAAATAAAAGCATTTTTCCATACTGATATATCAACTTTTGTTTGCATAAATCAAATGTTGTTTGTAAAAATCACAAATAAATTCTTTTCAACATAATAAATTCAAATTTCTTCCCTTTCAAACTGAGCAAACTTCAAGAAAAAACCAATTTCCAATAATCAGTTAATAGAACATCTTCAATTCAGATGCCAGTGCTAAATTGTCACATTGAAAATTCACAAAACGTTGTTGTTTTGGAAAGTTTCATTATGATATCTTACAGCACGGTAATCAACTCATGTCGGTCCGGCAAGACATTATACAAAAATCAACAATTTTTCATGCGTTGGAACTTTAATAAAAAAATGACTTCAGTATTTTAACATAATACACTAATTGAAGTGGCCAATTGATCACAGATTTTCAATAATATGAAATGACTGCCGATTGTCATACTTTTAAAAGCCATAATTGAAAATATTCAAGTTCTTCAGAATGAAAATTGACTGTCCCTTTCAGATTGACTAAAACAATAGAGGACATGTATGCATTTAAAAAAAAAAAAAAAAACGATGTTAATATAGATTACCGATTTATTGTGTGAATCGATTTTAAAGCTATTACAAGCAATAAATTAATATTAGACGGAACGAAGTCCGTTGGGTCAGCTAGTGCTTTAATATAAAGTGTTTGTTGGAAGCTGCTGTTTCACCTTAAGGTCCACCAGTGAAGGGCAAAGTTTTGAAGAAGAAGCTTGCAGGCATTATTTTTCCAGTAAGGCTTCCAAATCATCGTTGACTGGATCGGCTGGCTTTGAGTCAGCTGGTTCCGGATGTTGATCACCAGTCTGAGAGGGTTTGCCGTTTTCAAAATGTTCCCCATCTTAAGCTCGTGTTCCAATGTTAATTAAAAGCAGAACAATATGAGTGGTTACTCCTTAGAACATATGTTTTTTTCGTTTAACTGTTTTTTTTATTATCGTTCAAAATGGACCAAAGTATTTTGTACTTGCATTTTGCACGACAATGACATAGAGGGTTTAAGAAACCAATTTATTTATTTTTAATTTAATTTGTGTGAATATTATTTGCTTATACTTACGATAGCAGCCAAATGGTCATCCGTTGACAAGTGTGGTGAATCCATAAAGCAGCTCGGAATGCATAGTTGTCCATCATTTGCTTGGATCTTCGATCGAGATTTCCCTGAACTGCTTCGGAAAATCTCTTCCTAGGAGGAATTTTCTTTGATTTGCATTTGACAGATTCTCAGGAATTTGGAAACGTCGCAAAACAAGGTTATCAGCGTAAACGCTCTTCGTGAAGGCGTACAACGGCCCAAATGAAACTACATATTCCTTAATATATGCTCAGTCTTCCTCCGACATATGTAGCTTAGCAAACTTCATTCCCAGATCATTTTTGTGCAGGTTGTTCATCATGTCGTACAGCGAACCCCAGCGCGTGTATCAACATCGATTTTTGGGAGCGGTACCTTAGCAAACTCGAAGAAGGGGCCGTATTCCGTTTAACGGCATGCTTTTACAATTTTTCGGTTCTTGTTCAAAATTTCATCGTCGCCTTTCATTGCATCCTTAGCGACTTAGTTCGCAGTGTGGCCCGTGCATTTTATACAACATATGCAAGGCTCATCACCTTCAGCCAGGATGTTCTCCACAGCTTCAAGAAATTCGTCAACCTCAACGTGCAATTTAGCCAGATCTTTTTCGACGCGTTTCCGGTGTAGCGATCGTTATAGCTTTCGAAATCGTGTTAGTCTTCGAGCCCGTCAGAGTCGCTGGGGTCTCCGGACTCGTTGGGTTGGTCAGAGTCGTTGAGGTCATCGGAGTCGTTGGGATAATCGGGTTCATTTTCCTTGTCGAGGTTGATGAACAACCATCTTCGGATGCGATGCAGATTTCTTAAAGGGTCGAGTACTGTAATTTGTTCAGCTCAGAAACGCATTTGAGCATGTTTTTTCCATTGTCTGTGGTACATGCATGTACATGTGTTACGTCAAGGGGGTACGTGGGCAAAATCTGTGCAATTGAGTTTTTAAGTTTTCCCCTGTCTGTCGCGTTTTTATTTCCATCATAGAGAGCGTTCTTGTCTTCAGTTTCCCATCGACAAAGACTCTCGCATTGACAAAAACAAAAAATGGCTATGACATTGAGCTCCATCAAAGTCTAGGCAGAAAATGTTTGGTAATTCTTCTGCGATAATGCTGCGTATGATGGTGGCAATCTTAGCAATATCCGCTGTGATCACTTCTCCGTATGATGGAATTTTAAGCCGCTTTGGATTTTATCGAGGGCATCTCCACGAGAGAGCTATGGAACTTGATAGGTTTGACGTAGAAAGTCACGGCCCTTAACGTTCCGCTGGGGACCTGTGCGCCGTTTCAATGGACTGGTCCGATCTACGTTAATAAGCAGTTATGCCAATTTGAGCTGCAACGTTTGGATGGAGTTGGGCAATGTGCCGCTTCAAACTACTTGTACAGTCTTTCAATTTTCCAGGACATCCCTCAACCTTACATTTGAACACTTTTTCATGTTCATCGGCCGTAAAAAAAAGTTCTTTGATTTCTGCCATTCCTAGAAGATAAAATGACAATCCAAGACAAATAAGCTCAACTAATAATAAATAGTTATAATCACAATGCAACACACAAAATTATGAAATTGTATTGTTGGACGAATTGGTGTAAAGTATTTGATTACATTGGTTGACAAGGTCTTTTTTATAATAGGCAAGTGAAAGCATTTCTATGCGTACTGTTTTGAGTACAATAAAAAATCGAACTAAAAAAAATCATCAGGTAATATTTTCCAGTAATTTAAATTTTAAATTTTTTGACACAAGTGCACAGCAACATACAAATGAAGCTTTAACTAAAGTTGTTCATCAGTTTTACATCCTTTGCTACCTAAATGAAAAATCTTTGTCTAAATGGCAAATGAAAACTTTTTATATAATCTTTCAAACGAAATTTGAATCATCAAAATCAATTTAAAATATCAAGTTTTGGATAAATCTTACACTTTATTCGAAATATTGTCGATAAGTAGAAATTACCATGTATGTATATTATATTTAATAGAGTTTATTTTTATAATTTGGCAAGTAAAAGAATACTATGTGAACGGTTTTTCGTTCTGAATGAAAAATCTTTGTCTAAATGGCAAATGAAAACTTTTTATATTATCTTTCAAACGAAATTTGAATCATCAAAATCAATTTAAAATATCAAGTTTTGGATAAATCTTACACTTTATTCGAAATATTGTCGATAAGTAGAAATTACCATGTATGTATATTATATTTAATAGAGTTTATTTTTATAATTTGGCAAGTATAGGCCAGTATCGACCTAAAAAGTAAAGAGATAACGGAATTTTGTTCAATATTACCAAGCGGAATTTTGACAATTGATCTGCATGAAACGAAATGTCACCCTCACTTACAGAATAATCGAGCAGAACATTTTTCCGAAAGTAAAAGTGACAGCTCCCATTAGTTTGCGTGGAAACCTTACAAATTCCCATTTTATTTTTTGTTCTTTTCAGGTGGAAAATGCAGAAATTTCTTTTCGATTCTTTACTTTTCCGTTTCAGTAAACGGAATTCAACATTGGTTTGGGATAGAAAAAGAAATTTCTTTCGAACACGATACCGACCTTAAAAGAATACTATGTGAACGTTTTTTTGTACTGAATTTAAATTTTGAAACGGTTTAAAATTTGAAAAGTTGTTGACAGTGATCTGTTACTAGCTATATAACCAATATCATTCATCTAGTTGAAAGAAATCATTAACTTGTTTTTTGAACAACTTTTGATTGCTTTATCCGATATATTTTTTTTAACCAGAAACAAGAGATCTTTCTCCAGCTATGAATAAAATCGTATTTTCTCACGGAAAGTTAGCAGTTGCATACCGTTTTTATATCTAGAAGAACTACGCATCTATTTGAAGGATCAATCTTGAAAAAGTTATAAACTTTCAAAATAAATAACATTTAAAAAACAACGTGATTTTCTGGACCACTCCATCGCGGAATGGTCACTGAAATAAAAATATATAGGTCTTAATATTTTCTTTAAGAAATAAACCTATCAAATATTTCCGAGTTCTGAGCGATTGGTATCTAGTTTTCATGCAACTGTGTAAGGTGTAAACCAGAGGAAATATAGGATATATAGGAACTGACTTTCACCCAAAACTCCAATGTACTTTGTATTCATTGATTACTTACCGTTTGGATCGGTTTTCTGGAAGAAAATATATTATATACGCGAACAAACCACTTACGCACAAATCTATCTAACCTCTACAGGATGACTGAATACCCAGGCGAAAACTTCTTTTTATGAAATTGCCGCGTGTATTGTGTATTGAACGCCGCAAGGAGCAAAACAGAATAAAAGATGTTTTGAGTGCGGCTGTGAGCGCCCTGCGAACGTGGCACAAAACATGAGCACGAAGCTTACGCTCGTGTTCATGGTCATTTTGATGAGTTCATGTGTGCCCTTCAAGAGAGTGTTCATTTGAGAGTGTATGCTTCATCAAACATCTGCTCTAGGCGGCACCTAGAAGACTGCTGTTGTGTTTCGATCTGTACTAAAGAATCCCTAAAAAGTTTTATAATAGAAGAATCCAAGTTGAAAAAAGAAGAAGACACCAAGTGGTGATAAATCTGACAGCTCCCATGTGAAAGTATAGGACGAACGTTTTAAAATGCTTCTAATAAACTCAAATGAAAGTTTAATTAAAAGCGGTTTGTTGTATGATGTAAGAAAAATCCTAAACTGCACAATAGGGGCATTATTTTGATTGATTTTTTATTTTGCTGAAAATGTCTTTATTGAGTAGTTTTGGATTTTTCTTACAACATACAACAAACCGCTTTTAATTAGAATTTTATTTGAATTTTTTATAAGCATTTTAAAATGTTCGTCCTATACTATAACATGGGAGCTGTCAGATTTATCACCACTCGGTGTCTTCTTCTTTTTTCAACCTGGATTCTTCCATAGCGCGGTAATAAATGAAAGAGAGTGAGAGAGGAGAGAATCTCTCATTGTTAGATTCGCTCTAATGAAAAAAAAATCCTAGGTACACACGTAGAAAATTTTACAGTATTCGGTATTTTTTTACCGAACTTTCAACTGCTGAACGTTCGGTAACCTGATTTACCGGATTTCGGTGAAATTTTACAGTATTCCGGTAAAAACTAGAAGGGACAGCCCAATGGGGTTGTATGCAAAGTTGCCGTAGAACTACGAAGCAATGTGTCTTCTAGATCGCTTGGTTGCATTGGTTTCCTTCCAAATAGAATTCTCATACACTAAACGTTCGCACAACATCCTTTACTATTTGATATAGCCTGTCTTGGTATCTAAATTCATACTTCTTGCTTTCACTGGAAATAATATGTATGACATCATCAAATAATATAACTTGCAGTGCGAATGAGTTTTGTTTATTTGGGAAACTTTTACTCAAGAGGCTAGTTTAATTCAACTCCAATTGCATACGGTTTCTATTAGGCCTATGTGTGTACAACACTGTTAAAAGTGCAAATGTCAAAAACATTACGGCTTCGGCACACGAAAGATATTTTTCGCAATCGACCAACCCGAAACCCAGCCCCCAGCACTCCCAAAGACATGTCAACTTTCTTTTCCAGTTGTTTTTATGGCCCTGAAAAGGGCCATTTTGGGTTCAAGGGAACAGCTACTGCCACCACATCATTTCGTCATGAAACTGATTTAGCTCGTGAAACGTCGTGTCAGGCTAGCTCTCCCGGCAGCATGATTGAAAAACAGTTTCAATTTCCAGAGACGTCAGGGCCATCCGCCAACTGATTTAAGTCAGCCGGGCTGCTACGCTTTCAATCCGCTCGAAAATGTCAATTACGAAGCTGTTCATAATGCTTATCGCTTTGGAGGAAACGACAGAATCGGGTTAAAATGCTTCAGCACCCGGTGGATTTGTTTTCTTCTTCCGAACCTTGCTACTGGAACTGTTTGGCTTCCGAGATGGTGAAGCGAGAATGCACCATAAGAGCACACTCTGTTGATATGATCGACCACCTGGAAATCATTATCCTTATTGCTTGGTAGATAGTTGTGGTCTGTTTGAAAATTCAAAGTTTATTATTGCCGACAGAAGTCTAGGTCGAAATAGTGCTATTTGAAAGATACACCAGCATTGGGAAGTAAATATGTAAGAAATTCTAAGGAGTGTATCGAAAAGTAGTTATAAACATTCGATGCGTTATTACGCATAAACTACTGTATATATTTTTAGCGTGTAAGCGCCATTTGCTTTGTTTACATGTCAAAAATGATAATTCGGTTCATTCATTTCCGTTGATAAAGTTGTATTCAAAATGTCGCGAATTGAATTTGAGACTAAAAAGAAAATTCTGCACACTTGGTGCACCGAAAAGGGTGTTACTTACAACCAGATTGCGAAAAGAGTAAATGTTCACCCGGCAAGTGTAAAACGCATCATCGAAAAGTTTGGTAAGGAGTGCTCCCTCAAGGATTTACCAAGAAGTGGCCGGAAACCCGGCTCCAGCAACCCCGATTTGGACCAAAAAGTTGTGGATTATATTCAACGGAACAAATCTGCCTCTAATCGCGATCTAGCCAAGAAGTTCAGGACCAGCATCGGAATGATTCAACGAATCAAGCGCAGGAATGACTTGAAGACGTACAAAAAGTAGAAAGTGCCCAAACAAACTCCGGAACAAAAGTCTCGTGCCAAAACCAGGGCTCGAAAGCTGTACAGCTGCATTTTGGACAATGTCGACCAGTGCATTTTGATGGATGACGAAACATACGTTAAAGAAGATTCAAGAACGCTACCGGGGCCGCAGTTTTATACTAAATCTGTTGGGGAACGTGTGCCAACCGCATATACGACTGTTGTGATGGAGAAATTCGGTCAGAAGGTGCTCATTTGGCAAGCTATTTGCACATGTGGCTTGCGTTCTTCAATTTTATATACAAAAGGAACTATAAATGCTGAGATTTATCAAAAGGAATGTTTGAAGAACAGGTTGCTACCATTGTATAGAAAGCACCAGTCTCCTCCTCTCTTCTGGCCAGATTTGGCATCGGCACATTACGCCAAATCCACTCTACAGTGGCTGACGGAGAATAACATCAAGTTCGTAGAAAAAGACATCAACCCACCAAACTGTCCCCAGTTGCGACCGATCGAACGCTATTGGGCAATAGTCAAGCGTATATTTAAGAAGGATGGTACAGTGTCCCAAAACATGACCGATTTTAAGAAAAATTGGGCAGCGGCATCCAGGAAGTGCACAAAGGTCACTGTGCAGAATTTGATGGCAGGTGTCAAATCAAAGGTACGGGCATTCTACAGAAATGAACATGATGACTAGTTTTTCCGTTTGGATCTTTTGTAAACATGTTAAGCTATAATAAACTGAAATAGTATGTTAATTTTAACCATGTTTTCATGCCTATTTTATTATTTGGAAGTTTATAACTACTTTTCGATACACTCCTTATTGTTAACTCTTTAGATAGCATTTGGTGGCCCTGAAAAGAACCGTTTGGGTTTAATAATGATACGGCCCTAGTTGTATTTTATACGATGGTTGAACCACATACTTTGCAGCCATATTTATGCTGCGACATTTTAGTTGGACATTCTCAAAATTATTTGATTACTATCGAATGATTGAATTTTCTAACAGACAAAAGAAAATTTCAACCAAACAAACTCTTTAGTTGATAAACTGATTTGGTCGTCCTGAAGAGGACGGATTTAATTGACGAGGGAGAAATAATTTTCGATTCCCCTAGGGATGTTTGTCTCGTCACGGGTGGCTTTTTCCCGCCAACTCGAAGGCTTCAGAAACCATGTCTCTCTCAGCGAGGTTGACACGAGCATAGGCACCAACAGCCAACTGTACCAACGCCTCTATGCACTCCCGCTTCACTTAACTCAGTTTTTGAGTACAATTGTATGCTATCTCTTTTTCTCTCACGGAAATGTTACTCAATTTTCGTAAAAAGTGGATCTAATCAAAAATTGAGTTGATCCACTTTTTAACGAATTGAGTAACATATCCGTGAGAGAAAAAGAGATAGCATACAATTTGTAACGGGTACACCAAGCGTACGTTGCATTAACGCACTGTAAATAGTTAGTTAATAATAATTTGTATTTAGTAAATGTATTGGTACTTGTTTTCTTTATAATATATTTGATAAACATTCGATTCATTAAAGCATACGCAGCGCAAACCTTAAAAAACGCATAATGTGTACGTAATCCGTCAAGCTCGGCATTCAAGTAAAATAGGAGGACAAAAATCTTAAAAGCATTCGCGCCATTGAGTAGGCAACATCACTGGACACGACGTTACGCACTATGATCCGCGACACTGGGAAGAGAAACGCGCTCACGCAATGATTTCGGGTTAAGGAAGAGGCTCGGTTACATTCGTTTCCATGGGAATCGTGAGAAAGTGGGAAGGTTAGATCTAATGTAACCTGTAAGAGCGAGATGCATGACACTCGGACGAATCAACTTTGAAGATTTTATTCCTACCATTCGGGTGACGCATTTCCGGGTGCCCAGCATCCCAAGGTTATATATCTGAGGACCCGAGCCTTTCTCGTCCATTTGCCTGGGGACTCGATATAGTGTAGGAAGTGTGGCTTTACCTGTTCTCGCGGTACTCAAAGTAGGGAATTTTAAGTGTGGAAATCTTTTAGGTGCTAATTAGTTGTGTGTTCAATTTCAGTGATCCAAGCAGCAAACTAGTACTAGAAGTTTTTTTGACTCTAGTGTGTTAGGGAAGTGAACCAGAAAGGTAAAAAGTAGCATGTGCGTGAAGTGCGTAGTCTAACTGTCCGTTGTCGAACAGCCGTTCGACGGCTTTCTATTTCGCAGCAAAAAACTTCGGAAAACCGCTGCCACACTTATCCTTCGGGATCTCCGTTGGCAAATCGACTGGCAAACCATCAGACCAGCCAGTAGTGCTCGAACTATCACGTACTATCAGCAAATCAACCCGAATTCTCCCGGGCTAATTTTCGTCCTGCCAGGTGGCTTCAACCAGCACCGGTAGCGGCAACGCGCGCAGTTGTGAGTAGCAGAGACAACCACTTCACCACTCCACCACCTCACCACCGCATCACCGAGCTTTCCGATCACCGAATCTCACCACGTCAATCCGTCGCAGCTAAACAACAGGCCTGTAAGTACCAAGAGCTCTTTCTTATTGTCAATGTGCACATGAGGCTGACGATCGTCAATTGTCGTCCAAAAATGATTTCGGCGAAATAAAACGTTTTGTTTGCAAGACAATGGTCCGGACCGAAGAAGATAGAAAGACACGCACAGTAGATAGGGACAAAACCAAGAATCAAGAATAGAAATGGAGAAATAGACACATGTAAAAGTTTAACATTGTTAAATATTCGTTGAATACAATCCTTATTAGATTCCCCATCCACTGTTTTGAATGCATGGCAATTAGTTCCTGGTTCGCGCGCTGTTCCAATTAGAATCGATGCAGTTATTGGGCATTAGTTGAAGGTAAAGCTCCCTTTGTACGATGGTGTCGCTCTCTAGCGTGATCGGTGGAAAGCTTCCCGTGATGATGATCTAAAGCTGGGGTTAAAAGTCTGCTCGTATATGTCTAGGGTAGAGTTGGAGGTGTTGTTCGTTAGAGTGTAAGCATCTGTAAGTCTGGAGAGGGTGAATTTGGGGGACAGCCGAGACGTTTTCTGACCTTTTCCAAGGAACAAACGGAGCCTACTAGCAGTAAGGTCTCATGCCGGGCAAACAAACCGTGATGATCGGTCCTCTTTAGAGGTGGCGCATAAGCCGATCGTTTATTAAAATCAGGTGCGGAACGGTAGTCCTTAGCTTTCTTTGGGTGTGTTGCATGGTAGTCTCGAAGTGGCAAATGAATCGTCGCTGGACGATATTGAGCATGTTACAAATTGTACTCAAAAATTGAGTAAAGTGAAGCGGGAGTGTGGGCAACGACTGCTCGCCAGTAAAACCTCCAGGGTGCTTGCTGCCGCTAACTTCGTTGCAACAGCCAACTGCACAGCTTCACGACTGATGTAAGACTGAGTCAAAATTCTGCTAAGAGCTGGTATGTTATGGCGTTGGATGCTATTACACAAACGAAGGCGGTACCAACGAAGGCAATGTGATACAAATTGCATCAAAGGGGACGAACTTTAGTCAATGTGGCACAATAATTAGTTCTTATTAGTGCACGCTAGACGGATGAGTTTCTCAACAGAAATATGCCTAATTTGCTTTCCACCGCCAGCAACTAATCCGGTATGCATAACTAGGAACAATGGCGAACTCCACCACATGGTCGGTCTCTGATGCAGCCATGTCCAAACACTACACTGCACGCCGAGCTACTCTGCACCACGATAGCGCGTGCATTATATTCGCTACTTTGACTCCATGCTTCCAGACTAACACCCAACACGGTGGGTACAACACCAATGTCAGTGCTCGTGGTTTGGCTTCGGACATCGTGACTGATGCTGATCGTAGCCACTCGGCTCGTGTATTATTCCAAAATTCAAACCCGGTGTCAAAAGCAAAACACGAGCATGTACTCTCGTGTCGTGTCCTTTGCGTTGCGGGTTCATCTATAAGCACGACACTTAAGTGGTGGATTACAGCCACTTGGTGGTGTGTTTGTAGTCCAGTTCGGCTCTCGTGCAGAACGGTCTGGTGCTTTTACCAAGGCTGCTCTGATGTATTGCAGTTTGGCTCGAATTATCCCTTCTAGACGTTCGTTCATTAGTTTTCAACGTGCTTTGTGATATAATCGGGGACGCGATGTTTAATGAATGCCATGTTCAACCGTGACGCGGTAATTGAATAAAAAACAGCACAATAGAAAAATTCAACCAAACTCTTTAGTTAGTAAACCGATTTGGTCGTCCTAAAAAGGACGGATTTAGTTGACGGGGGTGAAATAGTTTGCGATTCCACTTGGGCTTTCTTTCTTCGTTCAGCTCCTCGTCGTTGTGGTTGGCCATCTGTAGATGGCCAGGTTGACACTGAGGTTGACGGGAGCATCGTCACCAACAGCAAACTGCACCAACGCATCTCAGAGCAACGACTGCTCGCCAATGTGCTGGCTGCCGCCGACTGCGTTTCTACGCCACTGCACAGCTCCACGACTGCCGAAGGACTAAAGCAAAATGTGAAGGTGTACCCCTTTTATAACCTTCGTGGCTGCCTAGGAGACGTTCCTTACTTAAATATGAAATCTGTGCTAGGAAGTACAGTGTGTTTGGTAAATATACTCTGAAAAATCGACATTATAAGACATCACCTTATATTTGCGTTATTTTAAATAGTTTAATGTTAAAAATCAGTGGGGTTGTGTACAAGACACGACCGGTTGACGTAGACTACGTTTAACCAAGTGATGCATTATAATGTCAGGGAAATTCTGTGTGGCTATTATTAGCGTTAAAAAGGTTTCAATTATTTATTTTATTTATTTTACAGTTTTATTTATTTGACGTCAAACAAAGTAGACCAATACAAACTACATAGATAATTACATGTTTACTTCCTTAAACTGAACTTAAATGCTATCTTGTGTTAATTCGCTGATTTTTAAAATATTTTGGCAATTTTTTCTTAGAATGATTTAAGTCGCACATTTCACTATACTGATTATAGAGAGTCATCATGCTGTTCAGCGGTCCAAATTTATCATAATCAGTACGGTGACGATCAGCCGCGAATAGATTACGATTACGTAATTGTCGAGTTGGAGCATAAAAATTCAGCTTTGATAAAAGATCATTTGAGTCAATGCGATGTGATACCAAATCGTTTACAAACAAAACATTTGCAAAATCCCTACGTTCTTTCAAAGTTTGAATATTGATCAGCATACAACGTGCCTCATATGCTGGTAGTGGTAAAGCTGTCCATCCTAGCCTGCGTAGTGCATATAATAAAAACTGTTTTTGAATTGACTCTATTCTTTCTTCATGTTTTTTATATAGGGGGACCAAACAATACTACAATATTCTAATATTGACCGCACATAAGCAACATAAAGAGTTTTAATTGTATAAGGATCTTGAAAGTGGTATCCAAAACGTTTTATAAAATTAAGCATATTGCCTGCTCTATGGATTATCGTGTTATAATGATCTACAAATGTAAGTTTTGAGTCCAGAATAATCCCTAAGTCTCTTATCTTATCGCATTTTTGGACAATTTCATTTCCTAATATGACTTGAACATTTGGTGTGCTTTGTTTTCTGCTGTAGGTAATAAGATTACATTTTTTAACATTTAGTTTCAATAGACTTTTGCAGCACCATGTATGGAAGATTTGAATTTCATTACGAAATACATTAATGTCATTATCGTTCTTAATTTCTAGGTACAGCTTTATGTCATCCGCATATATGAGAAAATTAAGGTTTTTTAAAATAAGTGATATGTCATTGACGTATAAGATGAAAAGAAGAGGTCCTAAATGTGAACCTTGAGGAACCCCCGATGTGACTTGGATTGGAATAGACATTTTATTGTTAAACTTTACAATTTGCTGACGATCAGTTAAATAAGACTCAATCCAGTTAAGTAGTTTCATCTCAAATCCCATCTTTTCAAGCTTGAAAATCAGCATTGGAATATCTAATCTATCAAACGCTTTGCTGAAGTCGGTGTAAAGAGCTTCCACGTGATTACCTTTACCCATTGCATTTAATGAGAAATTGACGAATTCCAGCAAATTCGTAGCTGTTGAACGTCCTTTGAAAAAGCCATGTTGTGCAGTAGTTATTCTATTTTTAACTTGGCTAAATACATTTTTATTTATAATCGATTCGAAAAGTTTTGGAATGCATGATATTATGGCAATGCCACGATAATTTCGAATATCGGATATTTTGCCAGATTTATAAATTGGAATTAGGAAAGACTTTTTCCATTCTTTCGGGAATTCACCACTTTCCAGTGACTTATTGAACAGCCAAAATAAAGGAGTTGTAAGTTCACTTGCTAGATTTTTTATGAATACTGGTGGAAGTCCGTCAGGTCCTGGGCCTTTATTGGCATCTAATTGTTTAAGACCAGTAAGAATGTCTTGTACGAAGATGCTACTGACCCCAATATCCCTTGGGAAGTCAGGAAAGTATGAGAAATATTCTAAGTCACGATCATTATCCGAAAATTTAGTGTAGGTTTCTTGAAAAAATGTAGCAAAAAGATTACAAATATCTTCTGAATTATCTCCTACTTTTTCGTCCAATGTCATATTAGTTGGAAAGTTGCATGATTTAGTCTTAGTTTTAACGTAATTGAAGAAATTTTGCGGACATGACCTAATCTCACTTTCAGTCTTTGTATTATACTCCGATAGTGCGGAGGTTATAGCTAAGTTAAGTTGATCACAGATATTCAGATACCTTTCCAAATAAGCTTGATTATTGTGATTTCTGTAAATTTTGTGAGCCTTTTGTTTCCGATTTTTCAAATTAGTGATTTGTTTGTTGAGCCAAATTGGTTTTTTAGAAGCATTATTTCGTCTTTTTTTTGTGAGTGGAACTTCTTCCTGAACTATTTCCAGTAACAATTTATGAAATGTCGCTACTGCACAGTCAACATTTTTTTGATACTTTAAGACCTTTTGCCAGTCTGTGTTTTTCAATTTACACTTAATATTGCCATAATTGGCTTTCTTGTAATCAAAGACGTTTTCATAATCAAATTCATTCGGATTTTGTTTTTTATGTACAAATACAGAAAACTCGATTGCTGTGTGAAATGCCTCATTCTTCCATAAAGGATAAAGAGATTCACTAACACAGAAATCCTCTTGTGTATTTGTTAATAGAAAATCCAAGTAGCAATTTTGTTGATTTTTCACGTGGTTAATTTGGTTAAGCCCTAAAAACGCAATTTTCTCAAAAATGAAATGCAATGTTTCGTTATCACCAACGACAGGAAGTCGCCGGTCGCGACGCAGTTTGTCATAATATGACGTGTGTGGCTCTTATGGGACCTTAGACCAGCGTTTTGAAGCCAGTATGTAAGAAAATTCTATTGTACGCTCTTGAGATATTATTTGGTGGCCCTGAAAAGGGCCTTTTGGTTTAAATGATGACACGGCCACGCTTGCACGTTTAACGATGGACTATATTAAAGGACTAGAAGATAGTTGAGGATCTTTTAGGGAAAATAAAATTATTAAATCAATGATAGTTTTAGTCATTCTTATAATCATAACCGCTTGACATTACTTAATGTTTATTCGTATGTCATACTGTGCCTGAATGGCCAGCATCTCGGAATTCTCACCATCGCTGGAACCATCAACAATGTTTTGCATCGTTTGGGGGATTTCAGTAACGACAGGCTGCGGAGGAAATTCTATAATACGTACATACAAACATATATTTTGACTGATGCCTTGTCTCCTTTTCAACATTCACCATTTAAATGCCATACCATTCGGATCATTTGAATACAATCTGAGTTGTAGTATGCCTTTGCATAATTCAACTTCAAAGAATCAAAAATTTGCAATTTATGCAATTTTAGCAATTCTGGATTTCAAGGGTAATAATAAACATTGAAATACTCTAGAATTCAAATTACGATAAAATTCGTTATCAGAAAATATCCGACAGGTTTAGTGATTGTTATGAAAACACAATAATCAATTGCAACATTTTCAGATGTGTAAGCGTCTCTAAAAATGTTCAAAGTTCAGGAAGTTTTATCAAACAGAAAATAACAAAAGTTATCTTGCAGTTGTTATAAGGTTATATACAAGTATATAGAGTACACGTCCTTCGACTCAGTCGATTATGTAGCGCACGATTACAGTTTTAACTATAACTCACACAATAATTCAGCTAGAAACGATATTCAACTAGTTATACCTTTGCTAAGACATGCTTAACAAGGCGTTTGCTGTACTGGACCATGAAAAGTCACCAACAAACATTATTGAGTCGAAAACTTTCGATGGATATAGATATCATTAAGGATACTTATTCGGAAGAATTTTAGTAAAGTTTGTTTATTTCATCGCTCCGGGCATTCAGCTATATTCGGTATACTATACGGAATAAAAAACTTCTTGATAACATCTAAATGACTTTCTCATGTGATCAATCGGCCATTCCATTTCAAAACATTAAAATTCCCACTATATTCATTTAGTTATAAAGGTGTTGGTATGAATAAGCCCTTCGAAAAATACACAACCGCTCACTCTTACTTTTCCATTGATAACTTTTATATTCTACATTTTACTATGTGATGAATACATTAGCCAAAGAATATAAGGTTAAATGCGTACCTAAAATATGGTTTATGGTTTTTTTGTGAAATTATTATTCATGTTTTTATGTGAATGTCAGGTAAATTAGTGAATCCGTTATGGCTAAAACGTTCAGGAAATCGAAATATATATAAATATATTAGATCTCGCAGAAGAAAGAGAGTGAGTTTTATAAAACATCATTATTCTTTGCAATGAGTATGGGAAAAAAGGTTGGTTATTATATGATAAATTCTTATGAATATAAAATAAACACCTGATAAAATAATCACACATTAAAACATGTTCAGCGCATTAGTTGTATCGATATTATGTGAAGGTTCATATGCAGTAAAAGCATGCTGCGCATGTCATCACCAGAATACAATCAATAATATGTTGAAATGTAATAAGACAGGGAGCCCAATGATGACATGCAATTTGTAAAGTCGAACCTTCTAAAGCGTCCCAACTAGTTGTTGGCAACGCATTACCTCTTGCTGCTTTCAATTTCGCCCGATAACTACGAGCTCGCTCGGCATCATCGGTGCATGGTCATTTCGGAGTATTTCCCGTATGTTCGCTCTTTATGCGCTTCCTGAATCTGCGCAAGCGTTCTGGATCAAATCGGTTAGGCATTCTCACTTTCACTATGTTTCTCAAAACGTTTTTCTTCCTAGAGGTAGGACTCTATCCAACGCGAATCGTTAACACAACAGAACAACTGTTTATAACACACTACTAATTGGAATTTACAGAGAATTTTGGTTCGGAATATCATGTTCAACATCGAAAATTGTGTCCGTGATAGGGAATTTGTGTGGTTTAAGGTATGCAACGAAGGGAAAACAAGTTTTGCTAATACCACTGGCTGCCAATCGACAATTTGAAACGTAAATCCCAATCAAACAAACTCTCAAGCTGAGAATATTCAATTGACAGTAGCAAAGATGGATTTGTATCTGGTAGAATTTATTGATTTATTGATTCATCGCGGGTTGCGCCAACCAGCCAAAATTTTCCCGACAGCTCGCCCTCCATGCAGGCGTTTTTGCAGTTGCGGCGAACGAATTGGCACCATATTAGGCGCACAAACCCAACGAAATAAAAGTTTAATTCTGTTATAAAAAACTCTTTTGATTCAATTGGTTGTCCTCAAAAGGACAGATTATCAATTAATGGATAGCGCAAACTTGCTGAGTGCAATTTTTACCGACGGCACCGAACTTAATTTAAGATTAGTTCATTCTTGAATAAACAACTCTTTTATTTGAATTTATTGTCCTCAAAAGGACAGATTATTTCCACCTACTGCTTACTGCTGCTCGCCCCAAGGACGCTTTCCCCCAAACAGCAGCGTTTTCGAAGTCGCGGCGAAACAATCGCCACGAAGAGGTAATATGGTGGCTTGCACAAAACCGACGCGATTGTGCGCCCTCATAATCCGCCATTTTGCCTCATCGCGACGATCGCTGTTTGGGAGAGCCTTGCTACTTACCACCACCAGCTGCTACGTGACCATCAGCTGCCTCTGCACCAACTCCGCTGCCGTACAAATGAAGGCTCCACCAAACTGCAGCAATTTTTAGCCACCGCGGCAGCGAAATCGCGGTGGAAAAATCGCCGCTGTGAGATTACATGGCGGCTTATCGGAGCGCACAAACCAACGCAATTAAAAAACGCATCGCGTCGGTTTGTGCGCTTCCATAAGCTGCCATGGACACCCTACCCTTGCCGTAAGACGTAGTCTACGTCAAAATCAATAGTTTTCATTTCTGGAATCGACGCGTACAAATATTTCCGACCGATTGGTGCAAACATTAAGAAAATGTACGGAGGAACGACTGAGATATTAACGCTCAAAACCTGACCACATTTTGTGACGGTCGCAATAGATATTTTTTTTAAACTGTATCCCAGTATAGAAAACAAAGACGTAGTCCTACGTCAAAAAATTACCGGAATTTGTCAAATTTTACCGAAATCCGTTAAATCGGATTACCGAACTGTTCAGCTGTTGAAAGTTCGGTAAAATATTACCGAATACTGTAAAATTTTCTAAGTGTGTATGTTTTATTAACTGAATGGGTTCATATCTACACGCTTTTTACATCTACCTATAAATATTATAATCATCGATAATATCATCATCTTACTCTACAAATCATCATGTTGGGTTCTCAGTGAGAACAAGTACACATATTCTCTCCCAGTAAGAAAAATGTTAGAGTTAGACGTAGTTAGAACTATGTTAGACGTTACCAACATAAAGCTTTCAGTAATAGTTGCATGCTTTCAGGAGGAATTTGTTACGCTACGCTGTCATTCTCTTTTCAGCGAGCTTAACCTTACTAAGTCGAGATTCCCACTGATAACGCAAAAGTATGACATCACATATCATTTCAAAACCTCAAGTCGAAGTCTTACGGCATGATTTTTTTTTTTTTTAATAATCATTTATTTGTACAGGCTCAATCGAATTAACTTTACAGAGCCAAATTTTCATATTTTTATACATCATTTATCTTAAAACTAAAGTTAGGAGGATAGAGCCGATTACTCGCGGCCGTCTCGAGGTTAATAGGTATAACAAATTACGGATGGGAAGGAGGGTGGGAATTTAAAGTATGGTTACATAACACATTAAATTTAAATTCAGAATTATCTAAACACTTATAACTATACAACTTATGGTTTTCTTTTGACTTGAACATTTCTTGAAAAAGAAAAAAAAACACACACACACATACACATATAAAAAAAAAACTTATAGTAAACATACAGGTTAAACTAACTACAATCTAATGCTAATGTTAGTCAAAAACACATAAATGAGTTTCATGTACTCCAAATCACGTACAGCCAAAATATCTCGAATTGGCACATTGGGTTGTCTACCTCGAGCCCGAAGGGAATCATAAAGCTCAGATCTGACTCCAGAATGCTCAGCACAAGACCAAATAACGTGATCTGCGTCCTGATAGCCTTGTCCACACTCACAGAGATTGCTGTCGCTCAGCCCAACCCGGTATAAATGAGCGTTCAAAGAATAATGATTCGACATGAGGCGAGACATGACACGAATGAAGTCTCGACCCACATCCATCCCGCTAAACCAAGATTGCTTCGACACCTTTGGGATGATAGAATGTTGCCATCGCCCCAAATCTCCTTTACTCCATTTATACTGCCAGCTGACGAGTGACTGTTGACGAAAAATAGGAAAAAATTCGTTGAAGGCGATTTGTCGATCACAAATATTGCCTTCCATAGCGCCCACCTTTGCAAGCGAGTCCGCTTTCTCATTGCCCGGAATTGAACAATGAGATGGGACCCATACAAAGGTGATGATAAAATAACGCGAAGATAAAGCACTTAGAAGCTCCTGTATTTTCATGAGAAAATACGAGGAGTGCTTTACCGGCCTCAATGAGCGAATAGCCTCTATAGAACTGAGACTATCCGTGAAAATGAAGTACTGATCCGGTGTTAATGAGGCAACAATTTTTAGCGTAAAATGTATTGCCGCTAATTCAGCGACATATACGGAACAAGGAGCTTGAAGTTTACGGTTGGCGCTATAAATTTCATTAAATATACCAAAGCCTGCTGACTGCTCTATCAAAGATCCGTCAGTGAAGAACGATTTAGTGGAATCAACTTGGCCAAACTTTGCAGCAAATATCACCGGAGCAATCGTAGGACGATGATGCTCTGGGATTCCACGAAGCTCCTGCTTCATGGATAAATCAAAATGAACCGAATTGTCGAAATCGGAGAAGCAAACACGATTGGAAATGTTCGGCGAAGGGCTGACATCCTGTGTTATGTACAAATGGTACAAGGTCATGAAGCGAGTTTGAGGATTCAACTCAAGGAGCTTCTCAAAATTTTCGATCACCTGGGGGTTCATAACTTCACACCTGGTGAGGAGCCGGAGAGATAATTCTGAAAACCGATCCGAAAGTGGCAACATGCCAGCCAGCACTTCAAGACTCATGGTGTGAGTCGAGTGCATGCAACCTAACGCGATACGAAGACACCGATATTGAATACGTTCCAGTTTAATGAAGTGCGACCGAGCCGCTGACTGAAAACAAAAACTACCGTATTCCATAACCGACAAAATCGTTGTCCGGTACAACGTTAGAAGATCTTGTGGATGAGCTCCCCACCAGGTTCCGGTAATTGTGCAGAGAAAGTTGATCCTTGGCTGGCATTTTCGCTTCACATACTCAATATGGGATCTCCAGGTGCACTTTGAATCGAACCAGACCCCAAGATATTTAAATGACATAGAATGAGTTATCGGCTTACCCCAAATTTGAAGCTTCGGTTGTGCTGGGTTATGCTTCCTTGAAAAAACTACCAACTCAGTTTTCTCCGTAGAGAATTCGATACCTAGCTCTAGAGCCCAAGTAGACAAATTGTCTAAGGTATCCTGTAAGGGTCCTTGCAGATCGACCCCATTGGGTCCCGTGACAGACACTACGCCGTCATCTGCAAGTTGTCTCAACGTACAATTGTCACCTAGACAACCGTCAATGTCTTTGACATAAAAATTATACAAAAGGGGCTCAAACATGATCCCTGGGGAGACCCATGTAGCTAAATCGTGAAGCTGTAGAGGTTCCATGAGAGAAGCTCATATGTTTCTCTGACAGCAAATTGTACAAAAAATTGTTCATTAATGGTGAAAAGCCACAAGCGTGGAGTTTATCTGAAAGAACTTCAACAGATACTGAATCAAAAGCCCCCTTTATGTCCAAGAATACAGAAGCCATTTGCTCTTTTTTAGCAAAAGCTAACTGAATATCTGTGGACAGCAACGCGAGACAGTCGTTCGTTCCCTTACCCCTACGGAAACCATATTGAGTATCTGAAAGCAGGTTGTTCGTCTCAACCCATTTGTCCAGACGGAAAAGGATCATTTTCTCCAACAACTTTCGAATACAAGATAACATCGCGATGGGTCGATAGGAGTTGTGGTCGGACGCGGGCTTACCAGGTTTTTGAATGGCAATAACTCTCACCCGTCTCCAATCATCCGGTACAATGTTGAGTTCCAGAAACTTATTAAACAAGTTCAACATGCACCTCTTCGCGACGTCTGGGAGGTTCTTAAGCAAGTTGAACTTGATCCTATCAGCCCCTGGAGCCGTATTGCCACACGAAAGGAGTGCGAGAGAGAACTCTACCATTGAAAAGGGTTGGCCAATCTCATCTATCGAATTCGTGTTTTCGCGAGGAATCATCCGTGCCGGCACAGAATCTGGACAAACTTTTCGCGCGAACTTTAGGATCCATTGGTCCGAGTACTCCTCGCTCTCGTTGTTCGTAGTTCGGTTACGCAACCTTCGCGCCGTGTTCCAAAGAGTACTCATCGACGTTTCGCGCGATAGCCCGTTCACAAATGTTCGCCAGTAACCGCGTTTCTTGGCCTTGATGAGGCTCTTAAGTTCGCGTTCGAGAGCCGTGTATACTTCGAAGTGCTCAGGTGTTCCACGTCTACGGAAAACTTTAAACGCGTCGGACTTTTTACGGTAAACCTCGGTGCATTGCTGATCCCACCATGGAGAAGGAGGTTTCCTGCGAGATGACGTCCCTGGAACTGGTCGAGTTTGAGCTTGAAGCGCGCTGTCTAAGATCAGGTTGGAGAGGAAGTTATACTCTTCCAGCGGTGAAAGCCTTTCTACCGTCGTTACGGCTTCATCTACTGCTGTCCTAAACTTTGTCCAATCGATGTGACGGGTAAGATCATACGTGACGTTAACAGATTTCGACGGATTGAACCCGGTGGCAACCGAAATTTTTATGGGCAAGTGATCACTACCGTGGGGATCTTGAATCACATTCCATGTGCAATCCAACGATAATGAATTCGAACAAAGTGTGAGGTCTAATCTACTGCCAACTGAGGATGTACCAGCCAAACGTGTTACTTCTCCATTGTTAAGTACTGTCATATTGAAGTTGTCACAGAGGTCATATATCAAGGAAGATCGGTTGTCATCGTACAGTTCTCCCCAGCCTGTACCGTGAGAGTTGAAATCTCCCATGACTAACCGTGGAGAAGGAAGGACCGAACAAATATCTGAGAGTTGTTTTCGGTTTATCGAGGCTCTAGGAGGAATATATACAGAAGCAATGCAAAGGCTTTTATTTTTAATAACAGCCTGACATGCGACAACTTCAACACCTGGAATATGAGGAAAATTCACTCTATAGAAGGAGTAGCAGTTTTTGATCCCCAAAAGTACTCCCCTCCACGCGAATCCTCACGATCAAGACGAATAATATTGAAATCATGAAACGGAAGATTGATTTCGGAAGAGAGCCATGTTTCACAAAGAGCGAATGCATCACAACCGGTAGTGTGAGCTAAAAATTTGAATGATTCCAATTTAGGAATCAAACTTCGACAATTCCACTGTAGAACAGTGATCAAATCCCCGACCTCATTTGGAAAATTATCCATCGAAGGAGATGATAGCTGCAAGGATGGGCCACTTAATTGTCAATTGCTTCAAAAAGTCTTCACTGTTGGAAGCATTGCCAAAACAATGCTTTTGAGAGGGTCAGAAATTTCGAGGTACTTAAAGATACCTTCGGCAATGTCATCAAATGAGAACAGCCCACTTGAGGAGGGGCTTCTGTTCTTAAAATTGGGGCTTCAGGGGTTTTGGATGTCCCCGGGAGAGATGGAAAGTCCTGGGTGTAGTTAGTACTACGGAAACCAGGAGGAATTGTGTTTTCCTTTTTCCACCTCTTTTTGAAATGGGCAAGCTGGTCTCGGGCTTCTTTTCAACAACTTTCCGTGGGCGGACGCGTCTTCGCTTCCTTGAAGCACCTTCCGGAAAAGTGAACGACGTTCCCTCTTCAGCCGAATCAAAGTCAGACTCGTCATCTGACAGAGGAGCAAAGGGATTTGTATTGGCATCGGGTGATGGTGAGGCTTTTTAACCATTTCAGCAAAAGATTGCCTGGAACGCTGTTTCAGCGAGCGTTCTAATTGTTCCCCGCGTTGTTTGTACGCCGGGCACGATGAGAGAGCATGAGGAGGAGTTCCTTTGCAGAAAGCGCATTTAGGTGTGCTGTCTGCGCACGCGCCATCCTCATGTCTCTCCCCACAGTTGGAGCAGCGCGCCTTATTGCCGCAATGGGAGGTCGTATGTCCCATCTGCTGGCATTTCTGGCAGATCATGACCCGAGGTACAAACAATCGCACAGGTAGTCGAAGTTTTCCCAACTCGACGTATTGAGGGAGGGCTGAGCCAGAGAAGGTTACGCGAAACGAGTCTGACGGTGTAAACTTTTTTCGCCCTTGTTGGTCGACACTGTGCCAAGTTGGCGAACATCAAGTATCTTAACTGGGGGAAGCAGAGGGTTCTTAAATCGACCAACCCCGCTTCAGCAGGATCTCAGGGGTCAGACTCGTTTCGGAGACCACACCTTCAATTTCAATACCCCGAGCTGGGATATACACTCTATATTCTAGAGTAAAGAGCTGGGAGACAGCAATCTCATTAGCTTGCTTGAGATTGGACACAACGACCCGAAGTTTATTGGGTCTGACTTTAATTATCTCGGTCACGGCCGAGAATCGCTTCGTCAGATCATCAGAAATCTGACAAACATTTAGAGGTTTCGATTTGGGCTGAAAATAAACAACCCATGGACCAGTTGAACTATCTGGATAAGCACGTGATCTGGTAACTCTATGAGCTACCTCATCATTTCGTGCCATAGATGATTCATCTTGCGATAAATCATCCATGGCTCGCTTGTGGGAGCTTATCACGCTCAACCACTAACGTAATTATCTACAATCAATCACAGATAAACAAACTAAACCTAAACAAAAAACTAAAACTAAATACACTCTCACACACACTATCAATCACTCTCCACACTCACACACACACTACGATGAAAATCGCTTATCTTATATACTACTAAAAAACTTCTCTTATATGTATCACGGATCTACTGCAGCTGGGCGACGAATGTGTGCTGCTGCTGCCGAGCGACGATGAGTGACCGCGTGTACCGTCTAAGCGTGGAGCTAAACGATGACGATGATGTTGCTGGTCGGTGGTAGTTGGTGGATGGAAGAATACACGCTACACTCGATGAGCTGCTGGTATGCGTGCCGTATGGATGCTGGACAATATTGCTTCTCGATCGTGGCAATATTGCTAATTGCAATCAATGACGTTGTTGCACCACTTATCACACAATGTTCTCTTCTTCAGTAAACCAAGACTGATTTCACTCGCGACGATTTCACTGGCGATTTAGAAAAACTGATACTGTTACGGCATGATGAAAATGTCGATAAGATGTTTTGGAATACATACAGATGTTTCTCCTTCGTCACTTCAGTGGACGCCTGGCGCAAAGCTTCATGATCTGACTAGGTGGATTTCAGCGTTGCCAGAGCATCTTTTTGTGTGTTTTTTAATTGAATTTAAATAATAATTAATTTACGATGGTGATAATACTAATTTTGTCCTATTAACACTCCTAAGGGATGTTTTCAGGTCTGATACATTCTGTTGCTTCGGTATTAAATAATTTCAGAACTAGATTTTTATAGAAATTTTCACCAAGACGAATGTTTTTAGATATGCTTTATGAATAGCCATTTGCTTTAATTGATTAATTGCCCCTAAGCTACAGAGCAGGAAATACAGGTTTCCTTAAAAAAAAAACTAACCCAGCGCAATACTTCCAACGAAAACCTGGTGACCTATATTTTTTTTGCCTAATAAACAGCATCCGTGATAAAATACATTTCGCCATTATTCGATGATATCGTTGCTATTTAAGCCTTAGTTCAGAAACCTAAAGCAGTAGTTAAATCATTTTTATATAAATTTGATTTATTATTCATACTTATCCCTTCCAAGAGCTCGCTTCCAAGAATTTCGAAAATATTTTCTAGACCAGAATTTGAAGTTCAGTATTCAAATGTACACGTGTGACTGTAAATTTAGATGGGTTTCAAATGGTGAGTTTACAACCTGGAGAGAAGGTGCGACCGGCCTCCTGTTAACACAAGTTCCTATCTACGATTCATATGATCATAAACGACTGCCACCTGACCAATCTGTTGGTGGCGCTGGTTGACGTATTCTGATTTCAGCATAACATTTGCATTTACTTCTGAACCTCAACTATTTCCATAGAAGACTGGCATGCGCTCATAAGCAGTATATGATTATATTTTATTTATTTCATTTAGTGGAATATTGATAATGCCTTCCATTTTTTTTCTGAAATCATCAAACCGGGCTATACGGTAACTCAAATTGCCATCTCTGCAATATAACTAGAACGGTCTTCTAGATTAATCCGTTGCTTTTAGAGAAAAAGCATGTTCTTTACTGAAGTTTTATCTATGGTAGTTGGAATGATTCACTATGTTTCTCAGCTTTTTCAAAACAATCAATATATTAATACACACAGAATTCCTCTTTTCAGTAAAAAAAAACTGAATATTAGGTATATTTTGTACATTCATATATCATATTCCCTTACGTATAAGATCAAATAATTGGTATACGAAAGGAACCATAAGGGCATCCGATTGAAGCGAATTGGATAGGAAGAGTGGGAATGCCATCTTCCCGTCATTAATAATTTTTGAATAAAGGGGTCTTGTCCTTACTGATTAGGGCATCCTCTTATTCGGTATCTCTCATTTTCTACAAATTGTACAATCTTGTTGTTGGATTAAGATGTTACGATTTCACTAGTTCTTCAATTCTGAGCCGCAGCTACCAAGTAACACTAGGCTGGAGGTGGCTGTGTTCGATTCTTGTTCTACTCTAGGAACTTTTCGTCAAGGAAAATTTCTCGACTCCCTGGGCAAAGGGTATGATTATCCGTGCCACACAACCATTCTCATGCATAAAAGCATTTGGAACACTAAGTTGAGAGCAAGCAATAAGCTGAAATTGGACCATTGATGACATTTGGCCTAATGCAAACCTTATTAAGTATTGCGAATTGGGATATTCGACTTGTTGGATCATTTTGTTGGAAGTAGATTCTCGTATTTTCGCAGGTTTCGTGTAAGAGTTTCTGCTTACGGGTCCACTCCTCCGTTTTTGGCACTTCACAGAGCGTTACTGTGAACTCAGATCAATATTTCAAATTGATTTGTGGTGGTGCATGCAAGACAAGGTATTTGAAAAAATGGTGGCTCAAAAAGATGATTTTTGATGATTTTTTTTATATTGATTTAGTAACTGAGTTAAATATCAGTGACTTTTGCTTCTAATTTAGTGATAGGTCATTAGTTTCATTATTCATTACAAAGTAAAACCACAGAAAACAGACATTGATGTCCGTATACCTTCTCTAACAGTAACAAGTTAAAGCAAGTGCAGAGAAAAACAAACAAAACTTTTCAGGTAATGTGCTATGATTTTTATTGATAAACATTGACATGACAATTATCGCACAACTGCAGCGCCGCCTACCAGGAGCATAATGACATACATTTGAAAAGTCGGTTTAAAGTTTTACATAAGTAGCAGACCGAAGATGAACGTCTGTCCTCTGTGTTCAAACCTACAATGTCCAACGTCAATTAGTTTTTCAGCATTTCAGCATAACATTGACTTTGAAATTGAACTTCTTAATTTTAACTATTATATTCATAAAATACTGGCATGCACTCATAAGCAGCAAAGGATTATATTTAAATATTTTGTTTAGTGGTATAATGTTAAGATAAGTCATTTATTTCAGAAATCATCAACCCGGGCTCTTCGATCACTCCAATTGCTATAATTCCTCCCCAAACCATCACTGACGCAGCACTTTGGAACCGTAGAATATTTCTATCACTCTTTGGAACAGTTTTAAAACAGAGAGCCCACATAAAGTTTACCATTGTTTTTTTATCAGTGTAGGGAAAAATATAAATGCGAGCTATCCTACTTTTTTCAGTTTTTTTTTTCAAAGTAAAATTTAGTTTACTGCAACATTTTTATATATTGTTTTAAAGTTTAATATACCTGCGATGAAAACTATCACGAAAAAAACACGCTTGAGTGACAAAGTTATAGCATGCCGTGAGACTAGATGACGGAAAACGAAATAACCCAAAAAAATAGTTTGTGTCAAACTTAAATTTTAGTTACTTTTTCTCGAAACAAAATTTCAAATTGATTTTAACATCGCTTTGGTTGAATCAATCTAAAAAATATATTTGATTCCCTGATTTAATGCAACCTGTGTTTTGGTAATACTTAACCCCTTTCATTGTGGAAACAACAACAATATGTTAGTTTAGAGCAACCATAATCTTTGTTAAATTGTGGTAATATCCACCAAACCGCCTATATGTTTCAAAACAAAACGTTGGCTTAAAACTAAACGGATTTTTAAACCAACAAGTTTTTTTAGTTTGGATGTCAACAAACAAGTTTGTTGTTTCATTCGGGATTGTTTTTTCTGCGGGATGGGTTAACGGTTTTAACAATTCAAATATATGGACAATTTTAAATTATAAGAAAACCGGGATATTATTAGGTGGAATTTTCGGTGTCTGATTGTATTGATATGCAATTAATTAAGAATTTACAATTTGATGAAGATAAACATAATTCAAACTCATTCAGTTGAAATAATGATGACAAGTTGAATAAAATCACACACTTGCAACAACACACAAGATGACTCGGTAAATGTAGTATAGTCCGTTTTTTAATCAACCTGCCCAGACTAAAGACGAATCAAATAGATACAAAAAATTGAATAGATATAAAAATAGATATAAAAAATTGAAATACATATGCTATCAGATTTCTTTTAACACAATATATAGATAATTGAAAATGATTATGGCAACGCTGGCAGCTAAAGCTCGAAAGAATTACGTCGCAGATGTCGTTCTTCTTTTACGCTTTGAACCTGCAAACGCGAGAAGCTGGTTGATGGATGCTAACTCAACCGATGGATACTACTTAAAAAGAAGGTGAGTAATCAAAATTTTATGGTCATTTATTTTCACTCTCGTAGTATTCCATAACTGCCAAGTTTTGTGTAGAAGAGTGTCAATAAACGACGATAAATCTTTGATCTAATGGGGGTCTAATGGGGTCGCACCACCCGTATTGAATTACGCCTAATTTTAGTCTATCGATAGACTAAATCGAGAGCTTTTAACTCCATACCGTCTAACATTCTGTGTCAGATCTGTCTAACAGGCGTCTAACATTAGACGAAAGTTAGACAAAATGTTCGACGAACAGTCTAACGTGTTCGACTAACGTTAGACTTATGTTAGACTAACCTTTCTTACTGGGCTACCACTGTCCTGTGCATGATGAGTGAGTGCCCTAAAGCTTATTTTATAGCAATCCTCTCGTAGTGTACTGGCTTGTATCATGGAGCAAAGTACCCAAATGGTAACAACCTCCATCGCGATGGAGGTTGTTACCATTTGGGTACTTTGCTCCATGATACAAGCCAGTACACACTGTGGGACGAAACGCCAAAAACATGAACTTTTTACGATAACTCGTAAAAACGTGTTCGTAACATTTTGGTGTCTTCAGATGAAAATTTTCAAAAAATATAACGCATTTAAAGGTGGCAAATTTTAGTTCGCAGCTTCACCACAAGCGCCGCTGCAAACTTGATTTTTTTTAAATGATGAGATAGAGAGTTAGTGTATTTGGCAAAGTTGTAGATAATTTTAATACAAACAACATTGCTAAAAACATCAACCTTCTATCTGGTCACTGTGCCGAGGTACGTGTTTTTTAAAATGGCGGGCCATGGAAACTAGTTTTTTGTGATTATTTAATAAATGTGCAGTTTTAGGTCAAAATAATGTTCTACAAAGTTGTACAAATAATCAAAATATACATTTTCTCTGTACTCACCTTACATCTAAAACCTTTATGGGAGAAGTTATAGTAGTTTTATTGTGAAAAATATTTGTTTTTCATAGCCCTTTAGCTGACGGGGATGCAAGTGGATGCACATGAAACCTCATAGGGTTCAAAATATAGGATGTATTAAAGCATATTATGTTGGTTTCATGTGTATCCATGATTATCCCCAAGGGTGAACCTGTGTTCTATGAAGTAGCGAATATACCATTAAAACTATCATAAATGCTAATTTTCCCAATTGAGAACCCTATTATCGTGTAAAAACTTGTATGTTTTGTATATTTTTATAATTTTATGCATAACTGTTGTTATTAAGTTGTGCAGATACCAGGGCCCACGCGCTCTTATGAAAATTCTCTTAAAAATTCAATACACACATTTTAAGGAAATCCTTTCACCCCTCACTTCATCCTCTCTTACTTCTATCCATGCACTTGCACTCACACAAACACACACACATACGCACCTGTCAAATGTTTTTTTTCTACAGCCGAGAGAGTTTACTTCTCTGTGGATCGTGGATCGCGAATCATTAGGTGATAAAGGTCAAACCGTGCGAACCGTGTGTTTTTGGCGTTTCGTCCCACAGTGCATCGGTGGCACAGAAAATAGAATTGCATCAACCAAGGCTTTGCTAGATGTCTCGATGGTTCTGATAAACAATCCATATCAAAATCAAAACACTCAACACCAGTGTCATCTGGTGATTCAATTTTACACTATATAACTATAAAACTATTGCATAAAATTAGAAATCTTTTTAGGAAGCATTTCATAGTTATACAGTACTCCCCATAAAAATGCGAAATTCCATACCTCAGTTTAAAATAAGTTTTTTTCATAGAAAATTATTAAAAAAGTCATAATTTTATAAAAACATTTTTTCATGCACAAGTTAATTCTTCAAATCATGCACGCAAAAAAAAACGTAGTAGAAACTACCATTTTGAGGGTTAAATTAAACGCAAATAACAACTATTTTAACCTGACTATAAATGCGTTTGATTTTACCATGCCTGCGGTTAGTGCGGTTGATATTAATATGAGATCTGTCAAATATACTACAAATGTTGAAGGTTGTACCATAAACGTAGTAAATTTGACTTAAATTTAATGGTAGTTTTTAAAATAGGAATAGTCGGGTAAAATGGTAGTTTTAACTAGATTTTCCCCTGTGTGGCTAAAGTTTATTTTGTATGTCAATGTTAATATTTGAAAAAAAAAAATAGCTTGAAAACTAATGTACATACATCGCCAATATTTTGTATGTATCATGTAAAAAGGTCTACAATTTCAAGAAAAAAATAAAAGGGGAGGATTTTTGTTAGTTTCGAGAGCACTTAAACCATTTAAAACGAATAAAATCCATTTTTTCATAATTAATATCACAGTCAAAGTTCACATTTTTCCCTAAAAGAATATTTTTATTTTTTTCATTTGAATAAATAAGTTCAGTGGTTCAAAAATTACATATTCAAATATAAAACATTTTTTTGTATCGCCCTAACGAGGATATGGTTACCCCAGACCGCAGTATGTATGAAACCAGTAGACACATATTTTCGAGGCCCCCGAAGAGAGACGGCCTTTATTTTACACCTAGATGTTTGAAACTGATAATAAAATTGATTCACTTCAACATTCAGACATTGATTTCGGTGTCAAAATTTACTATGCCTTCTTCTATTAATGTGTAAGTGCATCAATGGAGAGACAGTATAGGTTTAATATTGACCGACTATCCGGTGCGCTTCAGGTTTTAATATAATCAATATACCTATTCAAGTTTAAACGAGAGTGACTTAATGCTAGTTTTCTTTCGATGTATTTTCTTTTGCGTAAGTTGATTCAAATGTAGTACACATCATGTTCCGAATACATTCAACACATAGTCTCTGCATGCTCTCTGTGAGCTCATCGTAGATTGAGGTCTACTGAGTTAGCTTATGGATCAGACCGGATCCATTCACGTATACGAGTGTAGCGCGAAATAATTAAATCAGCATCAGTTTGTTTCAAGTGACTCTAGTAAACGGTTTAGATCAGTTGTAAAATTGAGCTGATTATTTTTCAGAAGCGAATAGAATACTCCTTGTTATTTGACCTTTAATCAACAGCACGCGTCTGTTTCCGAGTGTTCTAATTTACTTGTGATTAGTTTGGATTGCACTATTGCAGATTTCCAGACAGGTGAGCATTCTGTTGTTTAGTGTTCCTATTTTCCTAGCAGCAGTGGCGTGCAGTGTACAGACTAAAGTATACTGTATACGTTAACCCTGGTTGTCGATTACGTACCACGATGATCAAAGCACTATTTTTAGAGGTGCCCATATTCGGGTTTTGCTTTGATGTGTTCTTGGCTGGTATATTGCTCAGAATTTGTGTGGTGCTTACTGAATGAATGGAGAGTATATATATATATATAAAGGTGTATGACGAACGAAGGCAACACCTTTACAGAGTATTTGTTTATCTTATCCAAGACTGGAAGCAAACCACAGAGAATACAACCAGGCTACACAACGTACAAGGGATGCATAATGTGTTTGTCATTCAAGTTGGTGTGTCAGTCTGTTAGTTGGGATTGTGCTTGTGGGTAGCGTCTTTACTCGATATGTGCTTCATACCAAAAAATAGAACAAGCAGAGCAGAAATAAATTTTCAAACGCGATGATCTTGAAAATTTTGTTTATGTTTATGTTTTTTTTCTTTTTCTGCGCACGATGCATTATAGGGTTCCAAGATTTGCAATCAGATGAGTGATGAAGTAAATATGTTTGAAACATTAAATATATTTCCAGTGTGGCTTCATTACTAGGTTACAGGTTTTCATCTGATGCTGTTGATTTTTTTTCCTGCTACGTACAACATAATGTTGCTTAATGGTATAGCCAGCTGCTAACAAACATTAAAATCAGCAAGATGTTAACAAGTATCAGCATTCGTTAGAATATCCTGAAAATCGTGATATTTGATTGAGATGATCTTTGGATTGAGCTAGCGGATTCATGACACTATGTGGAATAACATCTGGTCAAATAACATTTAGTGAAATGCACATATCCTCAAAAGAACATTTAGTGTAGTGCACATTAAGAAGAACATGTACAGAAAAAAATAATTAATTTTAACAAACGCGTAAAATTTCCCCTCGTTTAATTCCAAGCCAAAGGAGGCGTAAACAAAAATAAATGTTTGCAAATCTTTCATGCGCCATACAACAATGTTTGCAGTATTTCTTACAACAGGCTAGTTTCAGACGTTATCTGGCTTAAATTTACATGAAATATCCCATTATTTTCTGCCATACCTAGCATTCCCTTTATGTGCATTATATAACGCAGAAAATTCAATGTTTCTGTTTTATCTGTGTGGTGTCATGGATCAGCTTGGTAACATCGAAGGGATGTTTAGATTTGAAAATACGGATAAAAAGAACAAACAACAACACGCTTGTGTTGCTATTGAGAATTACCTCTACAGTAAGTCTTTAAATTTAAAAAAAATGTTTCATTGTAAGCACTCGTGTTACTTCTACACCACCAATTATGTCTCGTTCAGACTACGGAGGTGCTTCAACAATTATCGATAAGAAAAATGTAATGATGGCCTTGTAAAAAAGTTACAAATCTGTGGTCTAAATATAGAACTACTTGCCGCTAAGGATATAATGATACGTAAAAGCAACTCGTTAAACTAAAGACGGTACTCGAAAAAATGAGACCCAAAAATAGTCACCTCTATTTTTAGTCGGATTTTCTTTGGGTTTTCTTTAAAACACGCATAAGATTTTCGGCAATAGAGGGGTCGACTTTTTTGTTACTTTAACCTACTATTTCTTCAAAGTCTGCTCATACTCGAATACTTCAGATGTTTTACGAAGTTTGGACCTAAACTTTTCGTTTGGACGAAGTTTCGGCGAGGACAGTGGGTTGGCGGTCTTTTGGTACAAAACAATAATGTTATCTCTAACACCGGTCGCGCGTATTTTTAACACAAGTGCTCTTGTGTTTGTTTCGAGCATTATGAACTATCATGTTCAATGTTGGGGCCTCCCTTAGCTCAGTCAGCAAAGGCGCAACTACAAAGCAACATCATACTGGAGACGGCTGGAATAAATTTCCACTCTAGTCTAGGGATTTCTCGTTAGAGAAAATTTCTCGACTCCCACGGCATAGGGTATGATTTTACTTCCCACACAACCATACCTATGCTAAAATGGGGTATCGATAACTTCGAATTAATAACTTTGGAAGTACTTTTAGAACACCAAGTTGAAAGTAAGCAATAACCTTTTTGTGAAAGCAGTACGCTTGAAACGCGAAGAAAGAAGAAGAAAGAATGTTGAAAGGTATAGCTTTAGATGTTAAAACATATACCGAAACAAATCGATTGATCTAACAAGTAACAGTACACCCTGGGCCTGATTTCAAATTAAATTATTTTCACCTTGAAAGTGAAACTTAGGAACCAAAGTGTCTTCAGCAAAATTATTGCTTATTATTTGGGCTTTAATTTTATTTAGACTTGCATGAGTGTTGTTCGAAAATGTTGAAATGGAAATTCTAACACATTCATTCTAGAAAGTTGTTTCTAATTATATCCGACCGAAAAAACAGGCGTCTCAAGTAAGATAGGTTCATTTTTAAAGGCCATTCACACCAAAATCTGGACATACAAAAAATATTTTCGAAAAACAGCATGTTTTTGATTGATATTATTTATTTCAATTTATAGATAAATGTGATACTCAATACAACTGCATAAAGAATTATATGCAACAGATTTATGTATGAAACCCTCAAATATTCTGTTAAAATAACACAGCGAATCGAAAAAAAAAATCTGGTACTGAAAGGTGATAGAATTGGGTATTCTATGTGCCTGGAATCAATAGGGTTCTAAAGTAGGGAGTCAATTTTAGTTTCCTATATATTGTTGTCTTAACTGTAGTCATTTATCATACTACATTAAATAACATTCTCCTCACCAACAAAATAACATATGTTCATAAAGTTACATTATAGGTGCTCTTTCAATTAATATATATGTATTTTTCTCATAAATTCAAATTGCTATCACGCATGCGTTTTTCATCTATGAGAAACTGTATGAATTATTTTTGATGTTTGTGGATTACATGAGTTTGTGTGCTTTGAGATCCATATTTTTCATGTGGGACAGTCGCTATCAAATTTCAGCATTTCCAGAAAATACAGGGAACAAAATGCATTCAAGTAAATATATCGAAACGAATAATTTGTTCTAGAGTATTAACTTGTGCACATTCTATATTTGTGTGAAAACGATATCAGGTTACTACACCTTGATTTTAATCCATTTTAAACTTTACATTCAGAGCCCACTTTTTTTAAATAATCGTCGTCTCTGCGAATAACTCCATACTGTACACACTTAGATTTTCTGCAGAAATCTGTAAAGTTTTACCGACTTCTCAACAGCTGAACGTTCGGTAATCTGATTTTACGGATTTCGGTGAAATTTTGCAGATATCTGTGAAAAAAAAACCGGATGTAAAATTTTACCGAAATCCGTAAAATCGGATTACCGAACGGATTACCGATTTGTACTTGACAGATTTCTATCAAAAAAATCTAAGTGTGTAGAATGACGAGCAAACCAATAAAGCTGGTTCAAAACGTGGTTGTAGTGGGAAATCAAGCAAGTTTTTTTTGCACTCATCATAAATAGCAATGTTGAAGTTTCTACATTAAAAAGTAATTTTAAGCCAAGTTATCACTGAACAAATTTCAATTTATGTTTTAACACTGATGGCAAATATTATGTTACATGTTTATTTCGAAGAAGGAGCAGGATCAGTACCAACATGTGATACCTCCGGGACGAAAAATGGATAATTGTCTTGACATCTACTGCCGAAAGTGCTGGAAACCCAAACAACCTTCATAGATGCTGAAATGATAGAAAAAATTGGCGAGTTTCAAAACTTCATTTGTGGGATGGTTATACAGGGGATAGGCAAAATGATTGAGATAGGCAAAATTTTGCCCAAATTCAATTCCTTATAACTTTTTGAAAAAATGGTGAATTTGGACAAAACCGAAAGCACTCGACGGCAAATTTAGTCAAAATTCAGGAACATGTATAGTCACAAATACTGGCTACCGGACACCGGAGATGTTCCGGATTTTTGGAGGGCATGTCAAAAAGACATTTTTTCTGCTGTTCGTATTTTTGTGTGGTGTGAAGTTACATCAATGACTCTTATTTTCCTAGAAACTAGAACTTATTGAAAATTGAATGCTGGCGGTTGCACTAAGATCCGTTGAAAAACTTCCGAGATATGGCCATTTCCGTAAAACTGGTTCCAGATACTATGGTCAATCATGTATACCCTTCCAATCATTTATATATCACCAAAACATCAAGATTTTTCATGGAGGTGCTTCAGGGAGCATATTCAGGACGATCAGTTGCCCTGAACACTATGTAGTAGGTTACAGGTGCCCCGGGGGAAGTGGCCAATTTGGAAAATGTCCGGAACCATATCAATATGGGTATCAAATTTCAAGATTTTTCAAGGTGATACTTCTAAATGCATTTTAGAAGCAGCAGCTGTCATGGCCACTCTGTAGTAGGTTACAGGTGCCCCGGGGGAAGTGGCCAATTTGGAAAATGTCCGGAACCATATCAATATGGGTATCAAACTTCAAGATTTTTCGAGGTGATACTTCTAAATGCAATTTAGAACAAGCAGCTGCCATGACCACTCTGTAGTAGGTTACAGGTGCCCTGGGAGAAGTGGCCAATTTGGAAAATGTCCGGAACCATATCAATATGGGTATCAAACTTCAAGATTTTTCGAGGTGATACTTCTAAATGCAATTTAGAACAAGCACCTGCCATGACCACTCTGTAGTAGGTTCCAGGTGCCCTGGAGAAGTGGCCAATTTGGAAAATGTCCAGAACCATATCAATATGGGTATCAAACTTCAAGATTTTTCGAGGTGATACTTGTAAAGGCAATTTAGAACAAGCAGCTGCCATGACCACTCTGTAGTAGGCTCCAGGTGCCCTGGAGAATTGGCCAATTTGGAAAATGTCCAGAACCATATCAATATGGGTATCAAACTTCAAGATTTTTCGAGGTGATACTTCTAAATGGCCATCATCAATGGTGCCTTGTTCAATTTTCATTAGTGTCCCCTCCGCCTCGTAGCATATTGTCACAAATCCACTAGACGCCCCCTCTCCCCTAAAATAGTACGTCATTGATGGACGACCTGTAATAAACTCATAAATAACCTTATGAATTTTATCTAGGTGTGTATGTAATCAGTAATCATCTTAAAAACCAATACATTGATGAAATTTCATTTTTGTATTTTTGGTGCTTCATTTTGCCTTATGATTTTCGTTATAGAATTTGCATGAGTGTGAGTGCGCTTTCTATTCAGTAGTCACGGTCAGAACTATGCATTGTTTTGTCTGCTTCTTTTGTTCTCATGGGATGGTGTTAGGAGACCTGCAACTGTTAGGAGAACCACCCATCGTCCACACAGTGAAATTCAGGCGGTTACGGTGTGTCCGGCATGTAGCCAGAATGTCGGACGACAGCCCGGTTAAGATGGTCCTCGATAATGATCCTGCCGGTACAAGAAGAAAACGCGCGCGGTGGCCACGGTGGAAGACGACCTGCGGACCCTTCGCAGACTTCGAGGCTGGCGGCGCACGGCCATGGATCGAGTAGAATGGATATGACTTCTGTATACAGCAAAAGCCGCAGCGGCTTAATTTGGTTATCCATTATGAGTTTATTTCGGAAATGCGTTTGAATTTTTTTTTTTCATAAGGACGATGCATTTTATTAATAGCGAGTGGGGCCTCCGTCTGCCGCCAGAACAGCCTGGATTCGACGGGGGATGGATTCATAAAGTTAACGATGACGGAGGAGGAAAAACGTTTCTCACCCTTGCTTCGAGAGTCGACCATAGCGGCTAAATTATATTGAGGTCCGGCGATTGTGCAGGCCAGGGCAGGTGATCAAAATCATCAGCATGTGCTTCAAACCACGTATTGATGATCTTCGCTCTGTGAATCGGAGCGTTATCATCCTGAAAGGTTCCATCCTCTCCTGGAAAGAACGATTCCATGATCGGCAGCACCTAACCATCAAATTAAAAATAAGATATTATATTCAGAATTTGTCAGCATATGAACAAATACCTTGTCTTCCAAAATAATTTGATAATCGGCAGCCTTCACTTTTCCCTCAAGTGCCATAATAGGACCAAGTCCATGCCAAGATATAGCACCCCACACCATTACTGAGCCACCGCCATGCTTGACGGTAGGAAGAAGACACTCTTTATCATAAACCTCTTCCGGTGAGCGCGAAACGTTTACTTGTCCAGTTGTTGGAAAAAATGTGAACGATGATTCATCACACCACACGACCTGCTGCCATTGATGCGCTGTCCAGTCTTTGTGGGCTTTGCACCATAGCTTTCTTGCGATCGCAGCCTTCGGCATTATCAGCAGTTCGGCAATAGCAGCGCGGCCATGCAGGTTAATTTTATGCAGTTCTCTACGAAAGGTCCAAGTAAAAACTGAATCTTCCATAGAGTCATTCAAAGCATCAGTTGCTTTCACAGCAGAAATCCGACGGTCTGATTTGAAGATCCGCCGCAATGACCGTTGTTATCGGTCATCCAGCTCCCATTTTCGTCCTACGCTTTTTCCTGGTGATGTTTTTCCCTCCTTGTATTGGGCCATGATTCTGCAAACTGTTGTGCGAGATACTCCCACCAATTTGCTGGTTTCCGTAATCGATGTACATGGAACGTCACGCTGAAACTCGGATAACACGGACGCCATTACGAACCGAACAACAAGAAGACGACTTTTTATACAACAACAAAGCTTCTGCACACCATCCCATGAGAACAAAAGAAGCAGACAAAACAATCCATAGTTCTGACCGTGACTACTGAATAGAAAGCGCACTCACACTCATGCAAATTCTATAACGAAAATCATAAGGCAAAATGAAGCACCAAAAATACAAAAATGAAATTTCATCAATGTATTGGTTTTTTAAGATGATTAATGATCACATACACACCTAGATAAAATTCCTAAGGTTATTTATGAGCTTATTAAAGGTCGTCCATCAATGACGTAGTATTTTAGGGGAGAGGGGGGGTCTAGTGAATTTGTGACAATATGCTACGAGGCGGAGGGGACACTAATGAAAATTGAACAAGGCACCAATGATGATGGCCATTTAGAAGTATCACCTCGAAAAATCTTGAAGTTTGATACCCATATTGATATGGTTCCGGACATTTTCCAAATTGGCCACTTCCCCCGGGGCACCTGTAACCTACTACAGAGTGGTCATGGCAGCTGCTGGTTCTAAATTGCATTTAGAAGTATCACCTCGAAAAATCTTGAAGTTTGATACCCATATTGATATGGTTCCGGACATTTTCCAAATTGGCCACTTCCCCCGGGGCACCTGGAACCTACTACAGAGTGGTCATGGCAGCTGCTTGTTCTAAATTGCATTTAGAAGTATCACCACGAAAAATCTTGAAGTTTGATACCCGTATTGATATGGTTCCGGACATTTTCCAAATTGGCCACTTCCCCCGGGGCACCTGGAACCTACTACATAGTGTTCAGGGCAACTGATCGTCCTGAATATGTTCTCTGAAGCACCTCCTTGAAAAACCTTGATGTTTTGGTGATATATAAATGATTGGAAGGATATACATGATTGACCATAGTATTTGGAACCAGTTTTACGGAAATGGCCATATCTCGGGAGTTTTTCAACGGATCTTAGTGCAACCGCCAGCATTCAATTTTCAATAAGTTCTAGTTTCTAGGAAAATAAGAGTCATTGATGTAACTTCACACCACACAAAAATACGAGCAGCAGAAAAAATGTCTTTTTGACATGCCCTCCAAAAATCCGGAACATCTCCGGTGTCCGGTAGCCAGTATTTGTGACTATACACGTTTCTGAATTTTGACTAAATTTGCCGTCGAGTGCTTTCGGTTTTGTCTAAATTCAACAATTTTTCAAAAAGTTATAAGGAATTGAATTTGGGCAAAATTTTGCCTATCTCAATCATTTTGCCTATCCCCTGTATATGCTCAATATTATAATATGTTTGTAAATTAAATTGATATGAAATTAGAAGAAAAATTAGTATCTTCAATTTAATTCCAACTACCTTTGCTTATCTTCGACAGAATACGCGTATCTGTCGAAGATAAGCAAAGGTAGATGGAATTAAATGGAAGATATTAATTTCTCTTCTAATTTCTAGTTACAGGTATTCCACTAAACAGCTCAAACCCTCTAGGATTCAAATTAATATGAATTAATATATTGAATAATGATAGGTGATATGATATTAATTGATATTATTGTCAGATGAATATAACTAATGTAACGGATTCTATAACGTATATTTATAACGGACTCTAAAGCACTGGCCAGCCAACCGTCATAACTTGTCATAATTCTGTAGTCTGAACAAGGCATAAGAAGGTACCAAAAGATGACTCAACACACTCCCCTCATCCACACACACACACGCACACGCACACACACGCACACACACACACACACACACACACACACACACACACACACACACACACACACGGGCGCGCGCGTGCTTTATGAAAAATCTAGTGCATGTGACAGGAAAACCGATCGATTTTTACACGGTCTCTGACAATTTTGGTTTTAGAAATTGCTTATTCATTGGTTTATAAGTTATGTAATATATACAGTTAGAATGACCAAAAAGTTCAATTTTTTTTTGCATAAAAAGTTTGTAAATTTCCTGTAGAATACGCTCCTGAAACCTTTTTTTTCGAAATTTGAACTCCAAGTTTTTCTTTTCATCGTTTTTCAAAGACGCCATTTTTTTGCGCGCACCAGGTTTAAAGAGACGCTTGAACGAGAAGACCTATTTTCAACGCGTTTTTCACAAAATAGCATTTTCGGAGCTTATGCCGGTGATAACTCGAAAACTAATTATTCGATTAAGCTTTAAGCTTAAATTTATAAGATTTCTTTATTGTAGTATATGTACCTTATGTATGAGTTAAAAATTATTGTAATATTTTATAATTAATGTATAATATGATGATGTATGATATGTTCTACCACCCATTGTAGCACGGAAACTAAGTCCGACAGCAGTGAGCTCTCCTCGCTGTTAGACTTGATCAAGCTTTAATAACCACTGATTATCCTAATCATGCCATTGTATGAAGGGCCAAAAAGGGGTTGGGTGGATCGATAGGCAACATCACTTATAAGTATTCACAGGGATATAAAGAATCTCCTTCCAACAACAAGATTGAACAATTGGTCAAAAGAGTAAGCTATCTAGCATGAGAATGGCCCAATGGGCGGGGAGAAGAGCCCGCCCTCTATTCACAAACTGTTAGCAATGGGGAGTTGGCATTCCCACTCTCCCCATCCAGAGTGCTTCAATCGGGTGCCCTGATGGTCCCTCCAATTCCCATGAAATAATTACATAATAGTGTATATATTTACGTAAATGAAAAATACTGCAATCCCTCGGTATCTATTATCATACATGGCATTTCAGCCAAGTGCGCCTCTCACATGCATATTGCTTTCCTCCTCTGGGGATGAACCAGTTGCCACACTGGCGAGAAAATCACCACGCCTACGATGAGTGCAAAACAAGCCAAGTGTGAGAGGGAGTCTCTTGAGAGCATTTGTGGTGAAAATTTGAGAGCACGCTCTCGAGTGAAATGAACGAATTGTGCTCTCGAGTGCACCCACCTAGTTCTCGCTGGTTTGCTCTTGAGAGACCGCTCTGCAGAGCCAAATCTATAGAAAATCTTCAGTGCCCTTTTTTATGAATGTTTCCAAACTTATGAGTCCAAAGTTGTGAGGATTTTTTTAATTCCTTTGTGAATGACTTAGATGTGTAAGTACTCCACCTAAGTTATTAACCTTTGTGCAAGGAAAAACGTGATAATAAGATAATAATGGAGAAACAATAGGTTTCTATCTTTAGTAGCTATTCGTTTCGGGTGTTGATGGGGCACATTCGGAACTGTTCAATGCCTTACCACATGTTTTGTCTTGGGTTTTTTGGGAATGGAGAATGTTCTTATGATAGGTAAGAGACCCCTCCCTTCTCTGAAAGGGGAGACTCCCATACAAATGAAACACAAATTTCTGCATAATTCAAGAACGAATAAAGTTATTGAAACCAAATTTGGCATGTGGGGTTTTCGGGAGGCGAAATTGTTTTCTATGGTGATTTGAGACCCCTCTCTTCTCTAGAAGGGGGAAGGAGGCTCTCATACAAATTGAACTAAAATTGGCATGTGGGGGTTTTTGAAGGCAAGATTTTTTCTATGGTGGTTCGAGACCCCTTCTTTGACTGGGGGGAGGTGCTCTCATACAAATGAAACAGAAATTTCAACCAAACATGAGTATTATCCAGGCAACCGAAACACAAAATGTGTATTTTTCGGATAGGCAGCATGTTCTGATAGAAGATAGAACCCCTTTTTATTCAAGAATGGGGGATGTTTCAGTTATTCTTAGTGCTAAATTATGCACAAGAAGTTAATCTCAGATTATAAACAAGAAAACTACGTTCAAACTGAAAGGACACGGTGTAGTTTGAAGATAAATGTTTTGTTTATGACATGCTTCAATACAGAAAAATAGCCATGGTAGACACTCCGAGTTTTTAACGATCCGAGGATTAAATTTAAAACACACACCTACGTTTTATTTTGCAAAATTAACACACATTAGCAAATGAAAATATATTAACAAAACTCACAAAAAAATCATAAAAATGCCAGTTCTATTAAATTTTTATTCATTTGTTTCAGCTTGTATGAAATAAAATGATAAACTCTAGATTAAAATTTTAAATGGGCGTTATTGCAAAATCATCATATCTAGAAATCGCTGAAGAAAGTATCAATAACTACATCTCATTCAGCGGAAGAAAATGTTTACATGTTTAAACTCAATTTGTTATAATAAAAGATTTATTAAGATATAGATGAAGAATGGCACTGGCGTTCCCTTTGATTTGATTTGAAATTTTGTCGAGTATAGATCTGTCAAATTCCATAGCTTTTGCTCGCTTTGACAGTTGCATCCCAAGAAGATGCCAGAAAAAGATGTCCAGACTCGGTGTTGTTCTTATTGCCCCATTTATTCGTATTCTCGCTCAGTTATCTTTGTTCTATGTGTGTGTGTGTGCCTTGGTGCATTCTGGCTTACTATTTCTAAATAATACGGAAAGATCAAACCTATCGCTTCTTGGTGTTCTGCAGCCATGTAGTACATCTCGATGATGATGATGCTGTCAGTGGTGCATGTTTCGTATATGGCGGTTATTTTCTCGAGGCGGTAGCCACCACACGTGTTCGTTCGAATGCAGTCGAGGCCGAATTCGGGATGGTCCGGTAATTGGCGACCGGTATGCACACCTCGGAAGAGTGGCGACTTCCGATGGCCCGTGATGCGCGGGGGAATATCACTTACCCGTCGACGAGACATAGCTACAAGCTGGCGAGTCTTTGGCGGCGTACGCGATCTCCTACATCTACCTGGACGTAACTCCTTCGCTTAAAGGATATTAGGTTATTCAAGTAAAAAAGAACACACCATATTACAATCTCGTGTTTTTCATTTTGGTCTTTAATGTGGCGAACAGTTACCAGAACCTCGAGCAGAGTTATTGTTTGTTTTTATTGTGTCACTGGTTTTTGTTAAGGAACATTTTAGCCTATTCTGCTAAGAACTTTTTTTTTGTGGTTAGGCTACATCCCATACAATTTACAAAAAAAACTCACTGGCTGAAACACCATGGATTTCTTTATACAATTTCACGATACTAGTCAGTTGGATTAGGCTTACTTATGACAATGGTTTTCTTGATAAAAGAGGACTCACTAAAACTTTTCAATTGGTTAGCAACTGCAACCTAATAACTTTCTACTAGATTTCGGAACTACGTCCAACCAATGCGTCAATCAAATCTAGAAAAAAAAAATTGAAGATGGCCTACATCTTAACATATTACGCAACGGGGGAATCGCTACTTATATTAGGGTAACGGGATGTAATATTAGCCTAACTCCTTCATTCGGCCTATGTAGCAAATTTGTCATTAATGTAGCAATAATCAACAAAATCATGTTACTTTTAGGATGACCGATGTAATCCAAAGCAATTGAGGCAATATTAATCAACTTATAGTTGTTTACTTCCCCGTAATTTTCGATTTCTTGAACTTTAGGGGCATCATGAGTTCACTGTTAAGGCTGAATAGATGATCTACACGATCTTCAAGTGATCTAAATTTGGCTTAATTGAATCGATAATGCTAGTAATGCAGTCTGAATGTGCAGAAAATAGTTAAACGTTACAAACTAATCATTCCTTTAGCTACAACAACAATTATTTTACAAGAAAATCATAGACCTTGGGGACATATTATTTTGTATGTTCCCTGCTATGGCCTGTTGTATCAATAACGTAGTAAAAAGGTTGTTATATATAGTCATATATGTCATATATGAACATCACTTATGTGTTTCAAAGTAGTTTAACTTTAGTTTGTATTGTGAAATTTCGTGTTCAGTAATGCCAATACAGCTGGCAATGCCTTACTTCATAAAATAAGTTAAAAAAAACCGTACAAAGTCTTCATTTAGTAATAAATCCATCGAATGGGACGAAGTTACATCCATGAATAGACCCAATTTAGTGCCTGTAGACCGACATTAAATCCATATCCCTTGAAAGTTTCTGACTTTATAAAAAGAGTTGTGTAAATTTTCGTGATACATACTACCAAATGTCTTATCAAACTTATCAAACTTATCTGTGCAAGTGTAGAACTAGTTGAATCTCGCCTTCAGATTGAAAACTTTAAGAGTTATAATCAAAAATGTAATCGATGGTTGCATAATAGGCTGAGTCAGGGGACACATACACTATTATTTCAAAATTTTGCAGATCATATTTTTTTGGTTTTGCTATACAATCTGCAGTCATATCAGAGAAATGTGTCTTGCTTCGCGATCAGATCCAAATGGGTATTTATAATTCTCGCCGTCTGTGGCACTGCGATATTAAAAGAGGGTAGATTCAACATTTCTCTTCCAAACATTTTCAAAAACAAACTATTTGCGGAGTAAATAGTTCTTCTTTTATGCAATTTTTCCAAACCTCTGATAACGACGTTACAAATTACGCCAAAATGGCTAACCGGTTCATATATGATGATTTATAATTTTCTAACCGGCAAGCAAATTCATTTGAATCGGGTATATTTTTGCATGGTTATCGTTCCGCTTCGGGTTCCTTGCGTTCGGAGCTTAACACTAGTGTTCGCCGTAGAAAAACCCTTACTGACCGAGTTTCTTAATACTCTGGCTCTTCTGTAATTAAATTTCCGAGAGTTAGAGACTTATTTTCGTTTGTTGTTTACACGCTAAATGAACAGTGGATACATGTCAAATAAAACGGGCTTGACTAAATAATATCAAACTATTAATTAAAGCTCTAGAGGCGATTCACTCCGGGCACACCATGCAAAAACATTTCTGACACCATTGGTTCTATATGGGTACATTCGTTAACTCGTAAAGCACGCAGTCACGCCCACCTAGGTCGTACTCGGACATATTTAGATGCTTACATTTGTACATAGTCGATACAGTCGGTACAGTTGATGACTGGTAATCACACAACTGATGAATATATTGGCACAAAACATAGTGATTTCCTCCTCGCTTAAGCTTATGAAAATATTAAAATTCACTGTGTTGGCCAGATGTAATTACCCAATGCATCATATAGATGAACTGAGGAATTCCATTTTTTATCAATTTTATAAAAAGAAACAATGTTACTTTTCGAGTTTAAAGTAGCTTGCCTGTAGCTCCAACATAATATGATTTCTTCACAGTTTAGCTTTCCCCTCTTTTCAAATGTTAGTCTAGAGTTATAAATTTTATCATTTGACCTCAGCCTTAGTCTGTAGGTTTGAAATAGGTAGAAAACTAAAAATTTCTTGATTCTCTGTGAGTTATTGTCGTTTTCCGAATGTGCCCCATGACTGTCCGAAACAACCCCACGTACGGGGCACATCCGGACAATCTGGCGACGTTCACAAAATATATGAATAATTGAAAGAAAAAGTGTCCAAAACTACTCCTCTTTCCCCTAGAATATGTGAATTTTTAATCAATGTATTAGTTTTAAATTCAAATATTGTATGTAGTTAAGGCCACTGCTTTATATGGAGCCGTCCTATTGTGCACTTGCTTAGCAACGTGCAGAGCGTTTTATCCGTCGTCGCCAGGAAATACATTATGGTTAGGGTTGTGGCGCGTTAAACCACGCATAAAACACCCACACTCCCATGCCTTAAACATTAATCTATTTATCCTGTATAGGGCGAATGTTAGGTTCCTAAGCTGTTTATGGAGTCTCCATTCACAACTATAGAATCCTAATGCTTTAAAGGTACCGCAACCATTGCAGCCTTACCCTATGCAAGATAATGTTCAAAGGTATACCTTTGTATATTAATATTGCTTATGTTTCCGTACACGCTCCCTCACAAGAATCTGCAATCCTTTATTCAAGGTCAAATTCATACGTTATAACGAACATATCAAAACCGAAAGGAATAAAAATGGAAACCGGAACCTGAACGACAAACCATTCTCAAACGCGCTTCCTAATCTACTTATTTGGAGAATCAACATCAGTGTATCTGACCAGTTCACGCACTCCAGAGTTCTCTGGGGTGCGGTTCTCTGTGTTCACTGCAGTACGTTTCAGAGCGCTGAGTTTACTCGCCAGTGGCTTTCAGAGGCAAGTGTTTTAATTTCACCGCGCAGCTCATTTCAAAAACTACAGATAAAGGAAGAGTGTGGTGAGTATGCTGCTGCGTGCAGCGCTCCTGCATAAACAAAAAGAGAAGAGGAAGTGGTATATTCGCTCTTGTCTCCCACAGAGGAGAGGGACAAGTATGTCTATTATTTATGATCTCTTTCGGTGGGTCCTGAAATATAAGAAATGTTGTATAGTATTAAAGTGGAGAGTTCTGTGTTTTTGCGCTTGAGCACGTTTTCGTTCCTTTTCAGCGATTGCTGCAATTTCCCAAAATCTTGATTTAAGGTATCCTAAAAAAGTTTGTTAAATTTTACAAAAATTACATTTATACATTTTAATTTACTGTTGCCATGTTCACTATTTGCTACTTGGTGTTGATTTTTATTGCAGCAATACGCTTTTATTATGATAATGGAAAATTATGCTATGATTTACCGGTCGCACCCCCTCACTTCGCTATTGTCAGATTGACAACATTGCCCAGGCTACGCCAACCAGCGTCTCCATGTTTCAGGTGGCAGTCTTTTGCGATCATATGACTCGTGGAGCCGTGAGGTAGGAACTTGTGAGGACCAGAGGTCGGTCGCACCCTCCTTACAAGTTGTCAACTCACCATTTGAAGCCCATTGTAATATTTTATAATTAAATATGGAAAAAATTCAAAAAAGTTACGTCAAAAGTGCAATTTTTTTTAGTTGATCTGTAAATGTAATTAATGTATTTTTTTGGGTTAGCAGGTTTCAGATTCAAACTGCGACCAGGAGAGCTGGCACAAGCAAAATACAACGACTTTTTGAATGCACTCTAACAGCCACAATTTTAATTTTTTTCTCGTTCTAATTGTATATCCCCCTTAAAGTATGTGTATTTGAATTTTATCTATGAGAATTGTCTGTTTCCTTTGTACTCGCTCCTTTTTTTCTGTAAATTTTGTTCTTTTTTTTATATATTTTGTTTTCATGAAATGTTTCTGTCTATGTTGCTGTCTATGATTTTGATTTTTTGTTTAAAACATTGCTTTGAATCATTGCTTCTATGCACAGTATTCAGGATCTGGTTTATTTTCAAACATAATAAAATCCTTATTTTGTTTATTATAATTTCAGAATAGCCTAGCAGAATGGCGGAACCATTACTTACATCATGCTGCCGTTGTTACTCACTGCGGAGTGGTTCTATTATATCAGGCATAATGGGAATTGTGTTGTCGATAATTTCCATTATCGTAATATTCACTACCAGAGTTGAGTTCAAAACTATTCTTATGGATTGGCTGCCACAGAATGTAGTGAAAATAATTTTTGTCCTGAATCTTTGTATGACCATTTTGATTTGTCTACTTATGCTTCTTGGTGTATTTAAGGTAAGTGATAGCTGCATAGCGTCTTTTTTATTATATACTCTCTGTTTGTTGTAACGTACCAGCCAAAGGGTTGCAATGGCATATTTGTATGTTATGCAGAAGAAAAAAGTATTGCTCCCGAACTCTTCTTTCACGGTAATGCCTTGTTTAAACTACAGAGTTAAAACTTTTTAGAACGTTCGTCAAATAATTTCATCATTCATCATTCAAAATTCGTCATCAAGAAAGGCTTATTACATGTTATAACTCTATAGTCTGAACAAGGCATAAGGCTTTAGATACTAAATCTAGACAAAATCGTCAAAAGGTCGAAAGTAACAATTGTAAACAAAGACTTAAAACGTAAATGTTCCTTGATATGTCAGGTTGACGCGGCTGGGTAGCTCAGTGGTTACCCGTTCTGCTTACTAAGCAGATCGAAAATGTTAAAAAGCATATTATATATTCCTTTCTACGCTTTATTCCATTGAAATCACTGCAATGCATAAAAAGTATGTATTGAATCAATATATTCTATGCATTGCAACATATTTTAGATTATTATCATTTTCCGTGCATATTGTTTTACCAGCGACAAATTAACTTCAAGACTTCTGTTTTATTTATGTGTTTGCAATTGTGCCAAAGTTCCGTAATCTCGAAATTATCGACTATCATATCCATCAGCGCATACAAACAATATTTATTAGGTACTCGAATCATGTTTTCACCCGCATATTTCATAATAAACCGATAGTGGTTCCAACGAAATGTCTCCACCGCCATCTTCGGGCCACCACCGGTCGGGCAACATGGCGTAGCCACTGCCGAAAGCGACTTAACGAACTCTATCAGAAGGATAGCCACGTAACACCGGCCGATATTAAGAAGCTGGTGATGGCTAGCAAACGGATGCTCCAGAAGGTATGTGTAATGTAACAAATTTTAGCAATAGGTTGTATTTTTACGTTTTCACCTCAGGAGTCGGGAGGCGATCCGCAGAAGAAATGGAACTTGTCAACAACGTCAAAGAAAGTCTGGACGAAATAGACTTGGATGAAAGTTTGCCAATCATTCGATCATTGGGTACGATCCTGAACTTCATCTTCGGAGGAATCCTCAGTGGATCGTGCTGTTCCAGATTGTGTGCAAGAAAAACCCGTCATGGTGAATCAAACAGCGTAGCGGGAAATGATCGCGAGTCAGGCCAAAGGAACAAAACCTTTAATGCGTAGCGATTAGGCTCCAGTAACCAGGTCTCGATTTTCAAAATTGTTTAGCAATTATTTTATTAATAAAATCTTAACCAACAGAAAAGATCCACATATAATCCTCTTTGGTTAAATAAATCTGCATAAATTTTATTTATGCATAGGAATTCATATAATTATACATATATGCATTTCAATTCATAAATCAATTTTATGCATTGCAATGCATATTTGTATAAATATATGCATTGCAATGAAAAAATTATTATTAATGCATTGGAATGCATATATTTATAGAAATAGGCATTGCAATGCATAAATTTGATTTATTCTTTCCAATGTATAAACCAGGTTTATTCATTCCAATGACTGGATAGATCGAATATGGTTTTAGCATAGAATTTATACTCTTAAATATATTTGTTTTTCTCCGTGTACCATAGTGCATCCATGATCTAAAAATCAGTGGGGTTGTGTACAAGACACGACCGGTAGACTACGTTTAACCAAGTGATGCATTATAATGTCAGGGAAATTCTGTGTGGCTATTATTAGCGTTAAAAAGGTTTCAATTATTCGTGCCGGTCGCTTACCCTTACCGACAGAAGCAGTTTAAGTCACAATATGACGGGTGCGGCTCTTATGGGACATTATACCAGCGTTTTGAAGCCAGTATGTAAGAAAATTCTATTGTACGCTCTTGAGATATTATTTGGTGGCCCTGAAAAGGGCCGTTTGGTTTTATGAAGTCAGTATGTGGGAAAATTCTCTTGTACACTCTTTATAACTCTTTGGTGGCCCCTCTTTATAAATCTTTGGTGGCCCTGAAATACAAACATATATTTTGACTGATACCTTGTCTCCTTTTCAACATTCACCATTTAAATACCATACCATTCGGATCATTTGTATACAATCTGAGTTGTAGTATGCCTTTGCATAATTCAACTTCAAAGAATCCAAGATTTGAAATTTATGCAATTTTATCAATTCTGGATTTCAAGGGTAATAATAAACATTGAAATACTCTAGAATTCAAATTACGATAAAATTCGTTATCAGAAGATATCCGACAGGTTTAGTGATTGTTATGAAAACACAATAATCAATTGCAACATTTTCAGATGTGTAAGCGTCTCAAAAAATGTTCAAAGTTCAGAAAGTTTTATCAAACAGAAAATAACAAAAATTATCTAGCAGTTGTTGAAAGGTTAAACAGGGTACATGTCCCTTGACTCAGTTGATTATGTAGCGCACGATTACAATTTTAACTATAACTCATACAATAATTTAGCTAGAAACGATATTCAACTAGTTATACCTTTGCTAAGACATGCTCAACAATGCGTTTGCTGTACTGGGCCATGAAAAGTAACCAACTAACATTATTGAGCCGAAAACTTTCGATGGATATGGATATCATTAAGGATTCTTGTTCGAACGAATTTCAGTAAAGTTTATTTATTCCATTGCTCCGGGCATTTATTTATATTATCGCATTGGGCATTCAACTATATTCGGTATACTATACGAAATATAAAGCTACTTTATTAAAACTAAATGACTTTCTTATATGATCAATCGGCCATTCCATTTCAAAACATTAAAATTCCCACTATATTCATTTAGTTATATAGGTGTTGGTATGAAAAAGCCCTGCGAAAAATACACAACCGCTCACTCTTACTTTTGCATTGAAAACTTTTATATTCTACATTTTACTATGTGATGAATACATTAGGCCATAGTTGGGAATATAAGGTTAAATGCGTACCTAAAATATGGTTTATGGTTTTCTTGTGAAATTATTATTCATGTTTCTGTGTGAATATCAGGTAAATTAGTAAATCCAATATGGCTAAAACGTTAAGGAAATCGAAATATATATCAACATATTCGATCTCGCAGAAGAAAGAGAGCGAGTTTTATAAAATATCATTATTCTTGGGTATGGGAGAAAATGTTGGTTAATATATGATAAATTCTTATAAATATAAAATAAACACCTGAGAAAATAACCACGCGTTAAAACATGTTCAGCGCATTAGTTGGATCGATATCATAAGTAGGTTTATATGCAGTAAAAGCACGCTGCGCAGTTCATCACCAGAATACAATTAATACTATGTTGAAATTTATTATGACAGGGAGACCAAAGCGATTCGTAGAGAGATATTCGATCGCTATGATGACATGCACTTTGTCAAGTTGATTTTGATTTAATAGATACCAATTTCCTACCTCGAACTGAAGGACGTTCTCCAGCGTCCCAACATCTTTGCCAAGGGTATGGGAGAAAAGGTTGGTTAATATATAATAAATTCTTATAGGGTAAGGGGATGTGATGTTAGCCTAGCTCCTGCATTCGGCCTATGTACCAAATATGTCATTAATTTAGCGATAATCAACAAAATCATGTGGCTTTTAGGATGACCGATGTAATCCGAAGCAATTGAGACAATATAAATCAACTTATAGTTGTTCACTTAAGCGTAATTTTCGATTTCTTGAACTTTTGGGGCATCACGATTCCACTGGTTAAGCTGAACAGATGATCTACACGATGTTCAAGTGATCTAAATTTGGTTTAATTGAATCAATACAGCAAGTAATGCAGTCTGGATGTGCAGAAAATAGTTGCACGCTACGAGCTAACTTTTAACATAGCTAAGATAACAATGCTTTTACAAGAAAATCGTAGACCCAATGTTGGGGACATGTATTTTTTGTATGTTCCCAACTTTGGCCTGTTGTATCAATAACGTAGTAAAAAGGTTGTTATTGGTAAAATTTCAAGTGGAAATGCATGAATTTGCGGTTGTTTATATTCTCGTGACTCATCGAAACACAAAAAGAAGGAACAAAATCATTGCATAGTGAATTATAATGTTTTCATTATTGAATGACTGATGAATCATATATGAATATCACTTAAGTGTTGAGAGACAGTTTTACTTTAGTATGTTTTGTGAAATGTTGTATAAAGTAAATCGAATACAGCTAGCAATGCCGTAACTCATAAAATTAGAAAAAAAAACGAACAAAGGCTGCATTTAGTAATAAATCCATCGAATGGGACGAAGTTGCATCCATGAATAGACCCAATTTGGTGCTTATAGACCGACATTAAATCCATATCCCTCGAATGTTGCTGACTTTATAAAAGGAGTTGTGTAACTTTTCATGATACATACTACCAAATGTCATATCAAGCGTATCTTAGCAAGTGTCTAACTTGTTTAGTCTCGCTTGCAGCTTAAAAACTTTATGAGTTGTAATATATAATGTAATCGATCATTGCATAATAGGCTGAGTCAAGGGACATATACCCTATCAATTTCCTACCTCGAGTTTAAGGACCTTCTCCAGCGTCCCAATTAGTTGTTGGCAACGAACAAATCGGCACTAGATTAAATGGCGCACAAACCCAACGAAATATTAATTTGATTCTTATAAAAACAACTCTCTGAACTGGATTTGTTGTCCTCAAAAGGACAGATTATTTGTGGATTGCTCCAACCAGTTGGGTAATTTTTTTCCGACGGCTCGCCCTCCATAGAGGCGTCTTTGCAGTTGCAGCGAACGAATCGGCACCATGTTATTAGGCACACAAACCAAACGAAATAAAAGTTTAGTTCTTGTATAAACAACTCTTTCAATTAAATTAGTTGTCCTCAAAAGGACAGATTATCAATTTGTGGATTGCGCCAACCAGCTGGGTAAAAAATTTACCGACGGCTCGCCCTCCGTCGAGCACCGAACTAAATTTAAGATTAGTTCTTTAATAAACAACTCTTTTATTTTAATTTATTGTCCTCAAAAGGACAGATTATTTTCACCTACTGCTGCTCGCCACAAAGACGCTTTCCTCCAAACAGCAGCGTTTTCGAAGTCGCGGCGAAACAATCATCACGATGAGGTAAGATGGCGGCTTGCACAAACCGACGTGATTGTGCGCCCCCATATACGCCATTTTACCTCATCGCGACGATCGCTGTTTGGGAGAGCCTTGATACTTACCACCATCAGCTGCTACGCGACCACCAGCTGCCTCTGCGACCAGCTCCGCTGCCGGCGCAAATGCAGCAGCTGCGACCAGCTGCCTGCGACCAGCTACCTGCGACCACCTCCGCACAGCTTCAATGCTGCCAAACGACTGAGGCAAAATATAGTAGTAGTAAAATTGATTTTTTTGACGTAGGACTACGTCTTTCATTTCTATACTGGGGCGCCGTTCTAAAATTTCTGAAATCGACCGCGTTACGGGTCGTTTTGGATATTTTGAGCGATAATAACTAAGTCATTGCATAAACGATTTTCATATCGTTTGCACCAATCGATTGGAAATAATTCTACGTATCAGTTTTAGTAATCAAGATAATTGATTTTTAACATTAACTTATTAAAAATAACGTAAATGTAAGGTGATGTCATATAATTTTGATTCGCAGAGTAAATTAACCAAATTTCCTAGCACAGTTTTCAAATCTAAGCCATCGTCTTCTTCTTCTTATTCTTTGTTCTCGAGAGGTAGATTCTGTTTCACGCTAGTGTTTGGCGAAACATCTGATTCCCCTCCCCTTTTAATGAATTTGATTCACATTGCTTGAGTTGATACCCCCTTTTGTTCATGCAATGGTACCCGATGCCATCATAAAAAGCACATTTCCGAACAAATGCCTCATTTGTTCGGCAGCATTGGAGCTGAGCGGATCTCCCGGTGGGAGGTAAAGCTGGGCAGCACCCAGCAGCATCGCTCGGTACCCAGCATTGCAGTAATGCCCACCTGGTCGTGGCAGCAGCAGCTGGCGGTCGGTACCCAGCAGTGCCCAGCTGGTCGTGCCTTTTTTTTCAATTTATTATTTATTTGTACAGGCTCAATCGAATCAACTTTACAGAGCTAAATTTTCATGTTTTTTTAAACATCATTTTTCTTAAAACTAAAGTTGGGGGGATATAACCGATTACTCGCGGCCGTGTCGAGGTTAATAGGAATTACAAATTACGGATGGGAAAGAGGGTGGAAATTTAAAGTTTGGTCACATAACACATAAAATTTAAATTCTAAATTATTGAAACACATAACTATACAACTTATGGATTTCTTTTGACTTGAACATTTTTTGAAAAAGACAAAAAAAAAATACACAGAAAAAACTTAAACTAAACATACAGGTTAAACTAACTACAATATAAAGCTAATGTTAGTCAAAAACACATAAATGAGTTTTACATACATTAATTGGTATGTTATATATTCTCCGTGCGAGGAGTAACGATTATGATGTAGAAGGAGATGTTCGCTCATCACCATGAGGCACCAAGAGTGAACAACAATGTTTTTGGCTAGAATGAAAGATATGAAGAGAAAGTTTTGATAGTTCCGCTAGTGTGCGGCAGGCTCGGAAATATGACAGATGTTTTTAGGAAAATTGAGCGAAAAGGGCATGTGTACAAAATTTCCTACCTGCCGTACTCTGACGGAACTTTCAACACTTTCTCTTCACATCTTTTATTCTAGTCAAAAACATTAATGTTCACTCTTGGTGCCTCATGGTGATGAGCGAACATCTCCTTTTACATAATAGATTTTCTAGATTTTATGCAAAAACATTTAAAATTTACTTTAGCAAACCTTCGGAATGAAGCAACCACACTTGGTGGTTCTTGTATAGATTTAACGTTTGTTAAAAATATCGGCGTAGAGTGCAGACGATATTGTTCATATTTTTCGTATCATAGACCTATGTTGTCTGTACTCGCATTCGAAGCACCGGAACCATTAAATCAACAGGTAGCCGATATTGTTGAAAATGAACTGGAATGACAACATCTACCCATTCGACAACCAACCATCACCTAGCACTGGACCATTGTCTGTACTACTCGGACCATAAACAACAAACGACAAAATACCAAAAGGCTCTTTTCAGGGCCACTTAAGGAGTTCTAAAGAGTTAAATTCAAGATTTTCATACACAGTATTAACGCTCCTAAAACACCTAAAGACTAATATTATATGCTTTTCTTCCATGGAACAGAACCAACAACAACGACCACCCATTCTACTGTCTACCAAATCATCATCTGGTACTCGACAATTACCGGATCACTCCAGGAACAGCGAATAACTGAATACCAAACGGCCCTTTTTAGGGCCACTTCAAGAGTTATAAAGAGTTGACTATATTAATTTTCGTGGAAAACTAAATCTAATAACAGATGGTTTGATGAGTCTTTAGACTGAACAAAATATAGTAGATATTTGTTAATTCTATTACAATTCCTCCACATCAACAAGTAGTCCTACGTTGACTTTGCAGATATGTCACTGACATATCTCACCTTTTCGTTTTTTTTCATTGTTTGTCTTATATACTAATTTAACATCTTAAGTGTTTCAGCCCATTGGGATCTTCAGCTTTGTTTAATTGTTTGTGTTTGTTGTGTTTAAAATGTTTATGTTTTACATGAAATATTCAGTTCAGCCCTTGGGGCATTGTTAGTTTTAAAATTTGATAACCTACCTAATCTACAACTAAAACTACAATTTGAAAATCCTAGGGGTGGGGAACCAGATTCCGAATGATCTGGTGATCCGATGTTAGGCAGCGTGCCCTGTACCGATTGATAGACTCACTAAAACGATCGTCGAGCATTTTTATCTCGGCCAGACGGTGGACCTCAGATGTTCTTGTCCTCGGTGGGGTGTTCAGGATCATCCTGAGGAACTTATTTTGAACACGCTGAAGTTTCAGGTGATGTGTTTTTGCACAACTCTCCCAGATTGACATTGCATACTCGATGACCGGAAGTATAATTTGCATGTAGACAGCAAGCTTATTTTTAAGGGATAATGTAGACCTTCTGTTGATCAATGGGTACAGTAGTTTCAACAGAGTATTACATTTTGTGACAGTTTTGTCAACCTGATCCCTGAAAATAAGCTTACTGTCTAGAGTGACACCAAGATAGACAACTGATTTGGTCCATTCCACCGTTGTGTTGTTCAGGCTTATTTTACAATTCTCAGGCGGGACAAGTCTGGGAGAATTAGAATGTGGAAACAGGATGACCTGTGTTTTCGCTGCGTTGATACAAATCTTCCATTCAGTGAAGTATTCTGACAGAGCATTCAGGCTTCGCTGCAGTTTCGCGGCAAGCGCTCTTATTACCCTACCATTGTGGACGACTGCGGTACCATCAGCGAGCAACGACAGAGATCCATTTTCAGGGAGCGGGAGTATATCCGAGGTGAATAGATTGAACAGAAGTGGACCTAATATACTTCCCTGCGGAACACCGGCGGAGATCTCCTGACTACCGGAAACTGCACCATGCAACGAAACACGGAATGTCCTGTCAGAGAGATAATTTTTAATAATCTTCACCAGGAAGATTGGAAGATTGTATCGCTTGAGCTTGTACACCAAGCCATCATGCCACACATTATCGAAGGCCTTCTCGATATCGAGAAGGGCCATAGCGGATGTTTTCGAAACAGACTTGTTCCGCCTGAGGATGTTCATGACTCGATTAAGTTGATGGACTGTTGAGCGACCATGACGGAAACCGAACTGCTCATCCAACAGGATATTGAGCTCGTCAGCAGATGTTAGGAGCCGACGGTGGATCGCTTTCTCAAACAGTTTAGATAGACCTGAGAGAAGGTTGATTGGTCTGTAGCTTCTGGAACATGAAGGATCTTTCCCAGGTTTTCGAATGGGGATGACTTTGGCTGACTTCTAGCACGATGGGAAGTAGCCAAGACGGAGGCATTGGTTAAACACCACCGCCAGATGGTTGTAGAACTGGGGGCTCAATTGCTTGAGCTCCAAGTTAAAAATGTTGTCGAAACCTGGGGCCTTCATGTTCTTAGAGGTCTTGATATAAGTCAACAATTCGTCAGCTGAGATCTCCAAATCTTCGGAGAAGTCGTTAGGACTTTGGTCGATGTTAGTGATAAGCGCGCTAACGGCAGCTTCGTGTGTACTGACGATGTTTTGACCGAGATTGTGGGAGCTGACGAAGTGTTGACTTATCTCATCAGCCTTCTCTGCAGGTGTTATCAACCGATCCCTTGAGTCATTGGCACACAAACCAAACGAAATAAAAGTTTAGTTCTTGTATAAACAACTCTTTCAATTAAATTAGTTGTCCTCAAAAGGACAGATTATCAATTTGTGGATTGCGCCAACCAGCTGGGTAAAAAATTTACCGACGGCTCGCCCTCCGTCGAGCACCGAACTAAATTTAAGATTAGTTCTTTAATAAACAACTCTTTTATTTTAATTTATTGTCCTCAAAAGGACAGATTATTTTCACCTACTGCTGCTCGCCACAAAGACGCTTTCCTCCAAACAGCAGCGTTTTCGAAGTCGCGGCGAAACAATCATCACGATGAGGTAAGATGGCGGCTTGCACAAACCGACGTGATTGTGCGCCCCCATATACGCCATTTTACCTCATCGCGACGATCGCTGTTTGGGAGAGCCTTGATACTTACCACCATCAGCTGCTACGCGACCACCAGCTGCCTCTGCGACCAGCTCCGCTGCCGGCGCAAATGCAGCAGCTGCGACCAGCTGCCTGCGACCAGCTACCTGCGACCACCTCCGCACAGCTTCAATGCTGCCAAACGACTGAGGCAAAATATAGTAGTAGTAAAATTGATTTTTTTTTTTCATTGTTTGTCTTATATACTAATTTAACATCTTAAGTGTTTCAGCCCATTGGGATCTTCAGCTTTGTTTAATTGTTTGTGTTTGTTGTGTTTAAAATGTTTATGTTTTACATGAAATATTCAGTTCAGCCCTTGGGGCATTGTTAGTTTTAAAATTTGATAACCTACCTAATCTACAACTAAAACTACAATTTGAAAATCCTAGGGGTGGGGAACCAGATTCCGAATGATCTGGTGATCCGATGTTAGGCAGCGTGCCCTGTACCGATTGATAGACTCACTAAAACGATCGTCGAGCATTTTTATCTCGGCCAGACGGTGGACCTCAGATGTTCTTGTCCTCGGTGGGGTGTTCAGGATCATCCTGAGGAACTTATTTTGAACACGCTGAAGTTTCAGGTGATGTGTTTTTGCACAACTCTCCCAGATTGACATTGCATACTCGATGACCGGAAGTATAATTTGCATTTAGACAGCAAGCTTATTTTTAAGGGATAATGTAGACCTTCTGTTGATCAATGGGTACAGTAGTTTCAACAGAGTATTACATTTTGTGACAGTTTTGTCAACCTGATCCCTGAAAATAAGCTTACTGTCTAGAGTGACACCAAGATAGACAACTGATTTGGTCCATTCCACCGTTGTGTTGTTCAGGCTTATTTTACAATTCTCAGGCGGGACAAGTCTGGGAGAATTAGAATGTGGAAACAGGATGACCTGTGTTTTCGCTGCGTTGATACAAATCTTCCATTCAGTGAAGTATTCTGACAGAGCATTCAGGCTTCGCTGCAGTTTCGCGGCAAGCGCTCTTATTACCCTACCATTGTGGACGACTGCGGTACCATCAGCGAACAACGACAGAGATCCATTTTCAGGGAGCGGGAGTATATCCGAGGTGAATAGATTGAACAGAAGTGGACCTAATATACTTCCCTGCGGAACACCGGCGGAGATCTCCTGACTACCGGAAACTGCACCATGCAACGAAACACGGAATGTCCTGTCAGAGAGATAATTTTTAATAATCTTCACCAGGAAGATTGGAAGATTGTATCGCTTGAGCTTGTACACCAAGCCATCATGCCACACATTATCGAAGGCCTTCTCGATATCGAGAAGGGCCATAGCGGATGTTTTCGAAACAGACTTGTTCCGCCTGAGGATGTTCATGACTCGATTAAGTTGATGGACTGTTGAGCGACCATGACGGAAACCGAACTGCTCATCCAACAGGATATTGAGCTCGTCAGCAGATGTTAGGAGCCGACGGTGGATCGCTTTCTCAAACAGTTTAGATAGACCTGAGAGAAGGCTGATTGGTCTGTAGCTTCTGGAACATGAAGGATCTTTGGCTGACTTCTAGCACGATGGGAAGTAGCCAAGACGGAGGCATTGGTTAAACACCACCGCCAGATGGTTGTAGAACTGGGGGCTCAATTGCTTGAGCTCCAAGTTAAAAATGTTGTCGAAACCTGGGGCCTTCATGTTCTTAGAGGTCTTGATATAAGTCAACAATTCGTCAGCTGAGATCTCCAAATCTTCGGAGAAGTCGTTAGGACTTTGGTCGATGTTAGTGATAAGCGCGCTAACGGCAGCTTCGTGTGTACTGACGATGTTTTGACCGAGATTGTGGGAGCTGACGAAGTGTTGACTTATCTCATCAGCCTTCTCTGCAGGTGTTATCAACCGATCCCTTGAGTCATTGACGTCTAGTGGGATCAACGGTGGAATGGGCCTTGGCTTAGTTTTTAAAATTTTAGTCATCTTCCAGAACGGCTTAGCACAATTTGGGAGAGAGCGAATTTTGTCAGCGAAATCATTATTTCTAAGGTCCACCATTCTGGCCTTAATAATTTTAGACACTTGATTGCAGTGACGTTTAAGAGTTGGCAAACCAGTACGCTGGTATTGCCTCCGGATGGCGTTCCGTAATTGTATCAAATCTTTAGTGGGTCTATCAATAGGTACAGAGTTGCTCACCTGTTCAATCGCTGGGATGTGTTGCTCCCGGGCCTGGGAGATCGCCTGTTCGATGGACTGCAGTTGTTGATCGATGTCATCGACCGAATCGAGGTGCACGTTAAAATCGACGGTGTCGTCGACGTGTTGTCTGAACCTCTCCCATCTGGCACGATGATAGTTCCGTCTGGTGATCTGATGCCGGTTGACCAAGGAGCCAACTTCGGCCACCACCGGATAGTGGTCCGAGCTGAGCTCCTGGTGTACTACCGGTTGGGCGATGTTGTTCCCCATGTTAGTGAGGAAGATGTCGATTGTCGAATGGACCCCGGATCTGCTCAACCGGGTGGGAGTATCCGGGCCCAGGACGGTGTAATGTCCCTCTTCCAGGTCTTCCTGCAGTACTTTTCCGTTCCGGTTCCGCCGGGTGTTCCCCCAGGTTCGTGTTTCGCGTTTAGGTCGCCGGCGATGATAAACTGTCCTTGTCTGCGTGTTAGTTTACGGATGTCGTTTCGTAGCACCGTTGTTGTTCCATTGGCGGTGCTGGCTTGGTTTGAACAATAGGCCGCAATGATGCTGATAGGGCCGACGGCAGATTCGACCTCAACTCCGATGGCTTCGATAGACTGCAGCTGGAAGCATGAGGCAGTTGATGTTGTTACGCAGGGCGATTGCAACTCCTCCTCCAGAGCCGCTTCGATCAAGTCGCACAATCCGGTACCCGGGTATGAAGATGCTGAGTTCCGGCTTGAGATGTGTTTCGGTGACGATGGCGATGTCGATGGCCTTCCTGTTAAGGAAGTCACCGAGCTCAAATGTTTTGTTCCGGATGGAACAAGCATTCCAGTTGAGGATGCTAATGGTGCGATTACGGTCCATGTTTGAAAATAAATTTCATCGTCATGGATGTGGCGGCTTTGAGCTGTTCCTCCTTGGAGCGGCAAGAACGTAGTTGGCGGTAGAGCTCTTGAACGAACTCGACCATTTGCTCCGAGTTGTAGAGCTGTCCATCGACGGGTGGTTGCGTGGAGGTACCGCTCGGATTGACCCAGCCTGGAGGAGGAGTTGGCATGGGGGCGACGGCGGCAGCCGCGAATCGTTGCTGAACGGATGCTGACGGGCGGTTTGCATGGCGATGGTTCAATGGAACTGGTGGTAGATTCGGCACTTGGTACCGGAGCGTCGGAAAGTTCTCCTCGTCCATTCGAGGTTGCGAGCGGCGTTGACCAGGCCGTGACTTGGTGGACGCCTTCTTCCGGATGGCCAAATACTCCGCTCGTTTTGGACAGGCTCGGTTGATGCCTTCGTGATTATCGCCGCAGTTGGCGCACTTTGACGGGGTACCTTCATCCATCGGGGCGCAATCCATTGTAGTGTGCTTCGGCACACTTTCCACACCGGGGTTTCATGTGGCAGTTGCGAGTCCCATGACCAAACGCCTGACACTTACTTGGACCAGAAACAGATGGTCCCGATGGTTTCCTTGTTGCTGTCGCCAGATTGCGAACACCTTCACAGGTTTCAAAGCCACCGCTTGCAGCTCTGCAAAAATTGATTCCGGAGTGTAATCTGGCAGGCCACGCAGAATTACCTTCATCGGCTTGTTTCCGGGAACGTCATGAGTAAAGAACTCGTGTTGTTTGGCGATCAGCTGAGCGCCAGCAGCACGGTACTCAGCCTCAGTCGAGCACATTATCTTTATGCCCGTACTGCACAGCTTAAACATCGGAGTTAGTTTAATTGCTGCAAGCTCCGTCTTGAGCGCAGCAATATTCTTCGACGTGGTGAAAAGCGGCGGGATTTTCACCTTCTTCGGTACCTCCTGTACCGGGAGCGCAGCAAAACGATTGCTCGCTAGTAAACGGGCGTTGGGATCCGATGAGTCGGCGTCGTCATGCCGTTGCCGCTTGGAGCATCTAAGTGTGCTTGCGGGAGCTGATGCCGCCGGCGTGGTTGTCACCACGTGTTGGCTTTTACGACCCATTGCGACGGCAATAGGTCGAGCGGAAAATGCTGCACACTCTTGCAATGCTTCTTATTGGCTTGCCAACGCTAACAAGCTGGCAAGAGCTGGCGAAATGTCACGAACCGGACGCGCAATCGCGAGAAAACGAACGAGGTGCAAAAACGAGGAAAAAACTTTGAACCGAGAGAGCGAAAAACACGTCCGTACGTGTCGCTTGAACGAACTGGAATGATGACTGAGCCAAAATTTTCCTATGTGTGCGCTTATGCCGTTCTCAGCTGCCTGCGAGACGTACATGGAGAGACGAATGTCATGATTGGTTAAAGTCTCTCTCTAACACAAAGAAGAAGAAGATGATGCAAGACGTTCCTTGCTTCGATTTGAAATCTGTGATAGGAAATTTGGTAAATTTACTCTGCAAAATGACATTGCATATGCAATGCAATAAGCCATTCGCAGCGATAAGGAGCTGAATAAATTACTATATGTAGAAGACAAACCACATAATGGTGTCATATTGCCCACGAAAACTTATATCATTAATATATATATATATATATATATATATATATATATATATATATATATATATATATATATATATATATATATATATATATATATATATATATATATATATATATATATATATATATATATATATATATATATATATATATATATATATATATATATATATATATATATGCATATATGTGCTTGTCTACATATAGTAATTTATTCAGCTCCTTGTCGCTGCGAATGGCTTATTGCAAGATACGTGGGATAGTTCTAGTATTCTAGTTGAAAAGCTGTAAAATTCATCACTGTAGCTAGATTGATTCTAGCAATCAATGGTTCTACGGCCTTGCTTGGTCTTCCGTGCCTGTTTACATCCCACCATGTGAAATCATTTTCAGATGTTATCATTATTTCTAGACAAAATAGTCAAAAGGTCGAAAGTAACATTTGTAAACAATGACTTCTAGCGTATTTTACTTGGATCTGCTTGCTCCCACAAGCAAAATAGCACCAGAAACAGATACAGGGAGTTATTATCATTCCGTCGATAGTGGATATAGATGTGAGCAACCTAGCATTTCCAGGAAATGACCGTGCAAAATCGTAGTTGCTACTCCTTTATTGATCAGAACTAGTGTAATTGCACAGAGAACCACATAGATGGAGCTTGGGAGTAGCTTTACCATCTTTACCATATTTTACAAAAAAAAGCATATTGCGGATTGTGCAAGGCATCCAGTCCAGTCAAGTTTTAAATTGCCTGTTTGTGTTTTGCCAGTAAAAATTCATCTCGCGAGGTCACTGATCTTAAGTTGAAAATGTGCATTCCGTGAATTTTGGTGAATTGATCAGTGGAGTTAAATTGATGAATTCCCTACACAATAACAATCGATTAAAATATTCTTTCAAATTTTGAGATGCTACACAATATCAAAATAGTTTGGCTAGAACATGTATAACTTATGATTTGAGACGTTTCAAACGGTGAAAAATATGTGTTTGTGGATTGTCAATTTACTAGATTAGGTTCGATGGGAAAAAAGTATCATTTTCTGATTTTTTTTAATTAATTTCGCTTATGGGATTTGTTTACGAGTTTGCATTGATTCTCATAGGAATAAACGCTGAACTTGAACTCTACCAAACATCCACACTTTTGTAAACTATACGATTTTTTTTAAATATACGCGTAGAGTACGTCTTTCTTTTCTCTACAGGGAGGCAAAGGTTGCCTGTCAGTGTATTTCTTGTGAAGATTTTTTTTACAGTAATGTCCATATTTTTCATAACATGTGTAATCATTTGGCATTGGCAAAGTGATTTTTTTTATTTATATTTTGTTCTGGTTACGTTATAAAAATGGACGCTAAACGAGCGCTGACAGTAGACGCTATGTCATTGCGTTGCATTGGTTCTGTTTACTCTTACGAGGTGAGGAGATTTATGCATAGTTTACTACAAGTTTTATTTTGTTTCACGCTAAATTGATTTTTCTCAAATCGAATGATTGTACCCAAATCGAAAGATAAATTTATACTCTTAAAGTTCTACAAAGCATTTTAATATTTCCTTCATACATATTCTGTATACTACATGTATGTATGTATGTTAGGTAACCACCATCGCTTCTAAGATCATGTAATGTTTGCAGCTCCACTTAATAGCAAGATAAAATTGGGCTACCGGATTGTATTCACGCTGTATTAAGGGTCAAAAACGGTGGGGCGGGACACTTGCGCGAAATCAGCGGGAACATAAGATTTTCCTTCCAACGATACGATCCAACAAATCGAATAACCCTATTCGCCATACTAATTAAGCTTTCTACATGATGGCTTGTTAAGAAGGGCGCATCACTCTTACTAAAACTGTATGAGTAGAATTAACAGCATCACAATCGAATCGGTAGGATAACGAAAATGAAGCAGTTAGTTCTCTCCTTGACGCCGGTTGTCATACCACGCCATTGTCCAATTTCAGCTTGAGTGATACTCTGATGCTCCTTCTCTTACCAATGTATATTCAATGTCTCATAGTAATATATAAAGTATAGTGGATGAATATAATAACGATTATTAAGATAGTGAATGAATATAGAATTTTTTTTTTTTAATAAATCATTTATTTGTACAGGCTCAATCAGTTATCTTAACACTGAAAGTTAGGAGGATAGAACCGATTACTCGCGGCCATGTCAAGGTTAATAGGAATAACAATTTTACGGATGGGAAGATGGGTGGAAATTTGAATTATGGTTTACTTAATACATTTATGTTAAATTGTCTAAAAACTAATAAGTATACAGCTATGGGGTTTCTTTTGACTTCAACATGTTTGGGAATGAAAAAAAAACATACACACTCAAATATAGATGAAAAACGAATACTCAGCATACAGGTTAAACAAACTATAGCACATTAATGAGTTTCATGTACTCTAAAACACGTACAGTCAAAATATCTCGAACTGGCACATTGGGTTGTCTACCTCAACCCCGAAGAGAATCATAAAGCTTATATCTGACTCCACGATGCTCAGCACATGACCAAATGTCGTGATCTGCGTCCTTCCACATTCACAGAGGTTATTGTCGCTCAGCCCAACTCGGTATAAATGAGCGTTCAAAGAATAATGATTGGACATGAGGCGAGACATCATAGGAATGAAGTCTCACCCACATCGATCCCCCCAAACCTAGATTTCTCCTTCGACACCATTGAGATGATATAATATTGCCTTCGCCCCAAATCTCTTTTGCTCCATTTATACTACCAGCTTACGAGTAACTGTTGACGTTGACGAAAAATAGGAAAACAATCATTTAGAGCGATTTGTCGATCATAAATATTGCCTTCCATAGCGCTCACCTTCGCAAGAGAGTCCGCTCTCTCATTGCCCAGAATTGAACTATGAGATAAAGTGAAAATAAAGCACTTAGAAGCTCCTGTATTTTCATAAGAAAATTCGAGGACTGCTTTACTGGCCTTTCTAGCGTAAAGTGTATTGCCGCTAATTCAGCGACATAAGCAAAAACGTGACAATCCGGGGGGTTATAAAAAGTCACTTCTTGCATGACGTAATTAATGTGCGTTCTCATGTCAAAAAATAAATACATCCACTCCGCTTTTTTCACTAGTTTTCGGTATATAGAACGTGAACTGCAAATTGTTCAATGGATTTATCAACTAGAATGGTATTGGAACATTATGGCAATGGTTTTGAAATATATGGGCAAATCAGCATTTGTAAACAAACATTTGAATCGACGTTTTTAGCGAATAAAAGATCATCTTCCGTTACGATATTCTGCCACGGATTCCGGGTTTCTTCTACATTTTCCTCATTGAACGCACTGGATTCGCCCGAATCTTCCTTTTGATGGCAGCGATAACCCTCGGAATCCGAGCTGACCTCGGATGACCAGTTAGTACACATCGTTTCCCTTCTCGGTCTAAGACACTTTTTCACGGTTCACCGGGACACTCCCACGGCGATTGAAATATCTTTTTGTGACATGTGCGTGGGAAGAATCACGAATACGTTGCCACTTTGTTATGGTGCAGCTGCCAAACTATGAAAATCTGCTTTTTTTACTCGCATGGTTGTGCAGATATAAAAGATACTCATCGCACCTTGTATGCTCATTATGCTCCCAACATCCCTACATGTAAAGGTTTTACGGAATCAAATCGCACCACTTTTAAATGGCCTTAACTTTTTACCCGTTGGGTATTTTCTATTGAAATTTTGGGTGAAATTAGTCCAATGTATTTGTTTACGCTGTGTAAGTTTCACTAGCAGATGTGCAATGGTTGCGAACATGGAATCGGAAGAACCGCAGCAGCGCAATGAAATTTTACGCACATTCTTCGAAAATGCGGATCTTTCTCATCGTGCCATTATCATGAAGCTGGGAATGGTACATTCTATGGTGTCTCGTGTTTTAATTCGGTACAACGTACGCTTGACCATCGATTAGAAAAAAAAAAAAAAATAACAAAAATGGATCTTCGTATAGTGTTGAGGATCACAAGTGGGTAGTTCAAGCTTTCAAGAGGAATCCCAACAGTTCATTTCGAGATGTGGGAAGAAGCTGAATCTAACCAAAACTTTCGTGCAAGATGCGAAAAAACGTGAAGGACTACACACGTACTAGGTCCAAAAGGCGCCTAATCGCGATGAACGGCAGAATACGCTAGGTAAAACACGTGCACGGAAGCTCTACACCCAGATGTTGACGTATGTAAAAGCAGCACTGCTCATAATAAATTCGATGTCTCTGAGGACGTTAGAAAGCAGAAGATGTCAAAGTGTGCCAATAAATTAAATGATTTGGCAAGCAATTTGCTCGTGTGGAAAGCGGAGCACCCCATTCGTGACAACTGGAACGGTCAATGGGCAGGTGTACCTAAAAGAATGCCTCCAAAAGCATCTACTTCCTCTTCACACGATGGTCCTACAATTTTCTGGCCGGCTTTAGCCTCGTGCCATTACTCGGAAGTGGTTTGGAGTGGTACAAGGCTGAGGAGGTCAATTTCGTGCCGAAGCATCTCAACCTCCCGAACGCACCGGAACTGCGGCAAATGAAAATTATTGGGCCATCATGAAGCAGGCACTTCGGAAGCACTCGGAACCGGAGGAATATATGAAGAAAAATCATATTGCCACGCAAAATAAGTTTATCCAAATGTTATACAGGACCTTATAAGTAGAGTAAAGAAGAAGGTTTGTGCAGCTGGATGTGGAAATGTAATTGAATATAACAAACATGGGAAAATATGCATAACATGTTTTATTTTCCCTCCCTGAAAGTTTGAAGATGATTGGTTGAACGGGCAAATTTTGCCGAATATTTGTGTGAGTCGTGGGTGAAAATTCCGGTTAGTGCTTTTAAAACATGTGTTACTTTGAATGGGCTAGTAAATATCATGTTTGCACATATTTCTAGAGTGTATTCAAATGTCAACACGATTTACAAGTTTTTTTTTTATGAATTCATTTATTTGTACAGGCTCAATCGAATCAGAGCCAAGTTTTCATGTTTATATACATCAGTTATCTTAGAACTAAGGTTAAGGGGATAGAACCGATTACTCGCGGTCGTCTCGAGGTTAATAGGAATAACAATTTTAAGGATGGGAAAATTGGGGTGGAAATTTTGAACAAAGCATAAGAAACAATGGTTTTTTTATATCTAGAACTTCAAATTACAATTTTTTAACTAAACGTTTTTAATTAAAAAAAAAATCACTCACTCACAAACACAACCACACTCACACACACAACCACACTCACACAACCACACTCGCACACTGGCGCACACATTTCACAAAAATTTAACCTAAACAAGTAAGTTAATCAAACTACAATCTAAGGCTAATGTAAGTCAAAAACACATAAATGAGTTTCATAAACTCCAGATCGCGCGCAGCCAAAATGTCTCGAATCGGTACATTGGGTTGTCTACCTCGACCCGAAGGGAATCATACAGCTCAGATCTGACTCCACGATGCTCAGCACAAAACCAAATAACGTGATCTGCGTCCTGGTAACCTTGTCCGCATTCACAGAGATTGCTGTCTCCCAGCCCAACACGGAACAAATGAGCTTTTAAAGAATAATGATTGGACATAAGGCGAGACATCACACGAATGAAGTCTCGACCCACATCAAATCCCCTGAACCAACATTTCTTAGACACCTTAGGAGTGATAGAATGAAGCCATCGCCCCAAATCTCCTTTATTCCATTTATACTGCCAGCTATCGAGTGATATCTGACGAAAAATATAGAAAAATTCGTTGAAGGCGATTTGTCGATCATAAATATCGCCTTCCATAGCGCCCACCCTTGCAAGCGAGTTCGCTTTCTCATTGTCAGGAATCGAACAATGAAAAGGGGCCCATACAAAGATGATAATAAAAGAACGTGAAGATAAAGCACTTAGAAGACCCCGTATTTTCATAAGAAAATAAGAGGTGTGCTTTACCGGCCTCAAGGAGCGAATAGCCTCTATAGAACTAAGACTATCCGTGAAAATGAAGTATTGATCCGGTGTAAGTGAGGCAACAGTTTCTAAGGAAAAATAAATTGCTGCCAATTTCGCGACAAAAACAGAACAAGGTGCTTGAAGTTTACGAGCGACGCTATAATTTTCATTGTATACACCAAAGCCAGCGGAGTCCTCTATCAAAGACCCGTCAGTGAAAAACGATTTGGTGGAATCAACTAGGCCAAACTTTGCAGCGAATATCACCGGAGCAATCATAGGACGATGATGCTTTGGGATTCCAAGAAGCTCCTGTTTCATGGATAAATCAAAATGAACCGAATTTCCGAAATCGAAAAAGCAAACATGATTGGGAATATTCAGCGAAGGGCTGACATCCTGTGTTATGTACAAACGGTATAACGTCATGAAGCGAGTTTGAGGGTTCAACTCAAAAAGCTTCTCAAAGTTTTCGATTACCTGAGGGTTCGTAACCTCACACCTGGTGAGGAGTCGGAGAGATAATTCTGAAAACCGATCCGAGAGTGGCAACATGCCAGCCAGCACTTCAAGACTCATGGTGTGAGTCGAGTGCATGCAACCTAACGCGATATGAAGACACCGATACTGAATACGTTCCAGTTTGATGATGTGCGACCGAGCCACCGATTGAAAACAAAAACTACCGTATTCTATAACCGACAAAATCGTTGTCCGGTACAACGTTAAAAGATCTTGCGAATGCTCCCCACAAGGTCCCGGTAACTGTGCAGAGAAAGTTGATCGCTTGGCTGGCATTTTCGCTTCACATACTCAATGTGAGATCTCCAGGTGCACTTTGAATCAAACCAGACCCCCAGATATTTAAATGACATAGAATGAGTTATCGGCTTACCCCAAATTTGAAGCTTCGGTTGTGCTGGGTTATGCTTCCTAGAAAAAACTACCAACTCAGTTTTCTCCGTAGAGAAATCGATACCTAGCTCTTGAGCCCAAGTAGACAAATTGTCTAAGGTATCCTGTAAGGGTCCTTGTAGATCGACCCCATTAGGTCCCATGACAGACACTACGCCGCCATCTTCAAGTTGTCTCAACGTACAGTTGTCACCTAGACAACCGTCAAAGTCTTTGACATAAAAATTATACAACAGGGGGCTTAAACATGATCCCTGGGGGAGACCCATGTAGCTAAATCGAAAAGCTGTAGAGTTTCCATGAGAGAAGCTCATATTTTTCTCTGACAGTAAATTGTACAAAAAATTGTTCATTAATGGTGAAAAGCCACAAGCGTGGAGTTTGTCTGAAAGAACTTCAACAGATACTGAATGAAAAGCCCGTTTGATACCCAAGAATACAGAAGCCATTTGCTCTTTTTTAGCAAAAGCTATCTGAATATCCGTGGAAAGCGACGCGAGGCAGTCATTCGTTCCCTTACCTCTGCGAAAACCATATTGAGTATCTGAAAGCAGGTTGTTCGTCTCAACCCATTTGTCCAAGCGGAAAAGGATCATTTTCTCCAACAACTTTCGAATACAAGATAACATCGCGATGGGTCGATAGGAGTTGTGGTCGGACGCGGGCTTACCAGGTTTTTGAATGGCAATAACTCTCACCCACCTCCAATCATCCGGTACAATATTGAGTTCCAGACACTGATTAAACAAGTTCAACATGTGCCTCTTAGCGACGTCTGGGAGGTTTTTGAGCAAGTTGAACTTGATCCTGTCAGCTCCTGGAGCCGTATTGCCACACGAAAGGAGTGCGAGAGAGAGTTCTACCATTGAAAAGGGTTGGCTAATCTCATCTATCGATTTCGTGGGTTCGCGAGGAAACATTTGTGCTGGCACAGAATCTGGACAAACTTTTCGCGCAAACTTGAGGATCCATTGGTCCGAGTACTCCTTGCTTTCGTTGTTCGTAGTTCGGCTACGCAATCTTTGCGCCGTGTTCCAAAGAGTACATTCAACATGCACGATTTGCCTTACTCGTGGGAGTGTTGAACGCCCCCCAACAATTTAAATCACACACAGACACAAACAAGGAACACACAAATTAAAGCTAAACTCTAGTGGAATGAGGGACAGGGAAAAAAAACTTAACTAATATTACTGATCTGTTGCTGCTGCTGCTGCTGCTGCTGCTGCTGCTGCTACTGCTGCTGACGCACCGTATGCGCGAACGTCGCACTTCTATGCGTGGAGCGGGGAGCGGGGAGCGGTGCGCTGATGCGATCGCCTTCGGGTGCACTCGCTCAACGCATAGACCTGTGCGCCGATCTATGTTGAATCGGCGGTGGCGTGTATGGTAATTTTGAACGGCGGCGGCGGCGCAGCCAGCGTCACGCTACGGTCGTCCATGGCGGCGGCGGCGGCGGCGTGGATCGGCGCGGGTATAAATTAACCCTCAACAGTTCCTTATGCTTATCCCTTTTAAATGTTCGGCTTTCTCGTGCACTGTTAAGATTATAGGACTCCTACTCTTATATTTTGATAGAAGGCCCGGATATCCATAGTGTTATATGACTCAGGTCGATGAATTGACTTGTGCAAGCTTGTATCTGTATGTGTGTGTACAAAGATATGACACTTAACATTATAGAAATTGTTCATGACGAGTCGACGGAGAATTCGGCTTATGGCTTTATTACTAAACTTAACCAGTTTCAAAAGCGTAAATATAAGTAATAACCAAATAGAATAAAGTTGTCACTAATTTGCAAATTGCATTATGGTTTTGATTTCTTGTCTTGAAAGTATTTATGTTATTATATCAGTTTTTTCTGCGTTCATAGTTCAATTGCCAAGAGATGCTCGGCACATTTCGTAATTGTCGCATAAGAAAATAATTTAATTCAAATCTTCACGAAGATAGCGAGTGAAAATTTCAGTGCTGGTGGAAATCGAATACGATGTCACGGGGAATCTATTATGAATGAATGATGATATATTCAATAAATAATATTTTAATGAAGACTTATCACAACAAAAAAGGAGATTAAAGAGTTCTGATTAGACGTTTTATTAATTTTGTACCCTGATTTTCATGTACCGTAGAATAGAACACTCTCGTAACATTAAAATCAAAATTTATTTCAGAATTAACTATCTAATTATCTAAAAACATCCGAAAATCCAAACATTTAAAAATCTAAATATCTAAAAATCTAAAAATCTAAAAATCTAAAAATTTAAAAATTTAAAAATCTAAAAATCTAAAAATCTAAATATCTAAAAATCTAAAAATCTAAAAATCTAAAAATCTAAAAATCTAAAAATCTAAAAATCTAAAAATCTAAAAATCTAAAAATCTAAAAATCTAAAAATCTAAAAATCTAAAAATCTAAAAATCTAAAAATCTAAAAATCTAAAAATCTAAAAATCTGAATATCCAAAGATCTAAATTTATAAAATCTAAAAATCTAAAAATCTAACAATCTAAAAATCTAAAAATCTAAAAATCTAAAAATCTAAAAATCTAAAAAAATTAAAATCTAAAAATCTAAAAATCGAAAAATCTAAAAATCTAAAAATCTAAAAATCTAAAAATCTTAAAATTTAAAAATCTTAAAATCTAAAAATTCAATAATCCAATAATCTAATCTAAATATCCAATAATCTAATCTAAAAATCTAAAAATCTTAAAATTTAAAAATCGAAGGATCTAAAAATCTAAAAATATAAAAATCTAAAAATCTAAAAATCTTAAAATCTTAAAATCTAAAAATCCTAAATCTCAAGTTATCAAAATCTAAAAATCCTAAAATCTTAATATCCAAAAAAATTAAGAAGCTAAATGTTTCAAAATATAAAATATTTATCTTTAAAAAATCCCAATTGCATTAAAATTCAAGTATTACAAAGCTTACTTGAAGATCAAAAATTAAATCAATCATAAAAAAAGTTAAAATTAGAAGCGGTGAAGTTTTTTTTTTTTTTTTTTTTTTTCTTTATTAAAGAGACTTTTAGCCTCCTGGGCTAGTTCGTCTCTTAAAGCGGTGAAGTGACCGAACAATCCATATTCTTAAAACATTACTTTAATCATGTTTAAAAAAGAATCCACTGTGCAGAGATTTACCGGTTAATTCAGTGGTTAGCCACTAGAGGTGAGATAGTTCTTCTCTGAGTTGCGTGGATTCACCGAATAACTCGCGAGTACCTCAATACACCTTTAAATTGAATCAATATTTATCGGTTATTATCAGGTGCCAGGGTTTCAAAAGTTTGGGGATGAGGATTCTATTTACATATTTAATATGCGATACGTGATACGGATGTCTCAACTGAAGTGAAATTACAGTTTTGTATAGTAAAATTACCAAATGGTTATTTGGTAAACATTGATTCTAAGAAGCTTGATGGTTTAGTCGGAATAAAACGTGCTGAGCTCGTTTGTCTCTTCTCCTGCTATGCTGTAATATCAAAAAGCAGGTCAAACTTAAACCGGTGGGTTTATTCAAAGTATGACTTAAATTGATCCATGAAAATAACTTCTCTAAAATAAACAAATGTCAACACTAATCGTTGTAAATACGATATTAAATTATACGAACAGATACGTAGTTTTAGAGAATATATGTTATTTTCTAAATCATACTCAAACATTGGCGTAACTACTGGGGGTGCCTAGGAGGCCAGGTCCTCTCCAGAATTCTGTAGGCCCCCCCCCCCCCCAGGATTTTTCCCTAATATATTTCTAATATGAAATGAAACACTGTTCATAACCTCTACGGAATTATACAATTTATTTCCCAGTGTAAGTTGTTTTTGCACTTTGCTGCCTTCAGGCTAGTATCGACTCAAAAAATAGAGAGGTTACGGAATTTTGACAATTGATCTGCATGGTACGAAATGTCTTATTCATTTTCTGAATTATCAAGCGAAACATTTGTCCGAAAGTGAAATTGACAGCTCCCTTTAGTTTGCGTGGAAACCTTACGAATTCCAATTTTATTTTTCTTTCTTTTCAAGTGAATACTACTGCAGAAATTTCTTTTCGATCCTTCACGTTACCGTTTCAGTAAACGGAATTTAACATGAGTTTGGGATGGAAAAATAAATTTCTTTCGAACGCGATACCGACCTTTTAGAAATAGTTTGAACGAGTAACTATTTCTGTAGGAGTAAAGTGCGTATACCCAACTCCCCACACTTTTCACTTACTCCACTGTTCCATTCAGGATGTAATGTTGATATATCGATATAAACCATAGTTAACGACAATTAGATCCATGAGAATACCTATATATCAACATTAAATCCACATTGCTCGAGAGTTTGTTGCGTCTGTTAGAAGCTAGTTTTTGTTAAATTTTTTTCGTAGTGTTTAAAAACGAACGACATGATAAGCGGATATAAGCCAGCCCATAAATGGGTAAATTTAGTTTATAACTCAATACCCGCATAAACAATAACCATAAGAAGTGCCTAACCACCAATTCGGGGTATAATCCCGATTGTAACCGGTATGGTTACACCGCAGACAGACGTTCAAGCTCGAACAAAAAAATTCAAATTTGTTGTGTAAAATTTCATCTTGCACAGTAGCGCCGCCTTGTGAACTAATTGCTACATTAAAACTAACAGTTTGACTGGCAACCCATTTTTCCCTTACCAATCAAAACAAATCTGTTGCGCCATCTATTAGCTTATTGCTACTTGATATCTCGAGGGACGCCATGTTTTTACACAGCTTAATGAGATGAAGTCGAACGTCTGTCTGCGGTTACACCATCTATAATATCGTTCCTGTATGGTATATGTTTATTAGGGTAATTTACTGATTTAAAATGATAAATATACTCAACTGCCGCAAATCATAACTACAAATGACCGTAGCCAGGATTTATGGCAAGCTGCCATTGGCCAGAAGCCGCCGTCTTGGATATTAAAATTGGGTTGATCATTGATTCCCGATCTAAAGACAGTATTCCGAGTGGCGAACCAGCCCAGGAGACTGAAAGTCACTCTAATAAAGCTACAAAAAAAGACAGTATTCTGAACAGCATTTCCAGGAAGTGTTCTAAATAATTATATAGGTAATAGTCTACTTAGACATCTTTAATTAAAAATTAATTCAAAGTTGTTGGGTGCAATATTGCAGGGATGGGTACTATAACATGGGAAATTCTAAGTCTTTTATAAAATACGAAGACAAAATTTTAAACGCGGTTGACATATGCTAGTGTAACTATGGTATTCGTCCTAGTAATAGGGAATGTTGCGAAAAGGTCCAGCCTTGACAAACATGCTGTCATCCAGCTCCACACAAGAAAAAAAAACCCAGTACATACTCTGCTCACAACGCTACAAATGAAATTATTTAAACATCATTGTTCATGATATTTAATGTATTTAAATTTCCTGAATTTGGTTTTAAGGAAGTTTATCAATGTTTTGAAATTTAGTAATTTATTCGACTTATTTTGTGAAATATTATTCATTAATATAGGGGGAAAACTTGCCGCACATGAGGCTAACTTTTATTGAAAATATTTATAACCTGTTGAAACTATTATTTATCTATTCTTTTCTAAAAATATTTAGTAAAATATTTTAATTGAGTGATACCGCAATGCAGGACCCGTCGATTTTTTTTTAATTTTCTAAGAATTGTAACAGCTTGTGTGTTCCCAGTGTGTACCCATTTGCATTCACTTTGTAGAGACAGAGTTCCGATTATAGTTTTAGAACGCTTTTCAATATTTCTTTGGAAATTTTATCAAAATTCCCTTCACATTTCTTGTAACAGTTATCTAAAATTTATTCTTAAAGGTTCTTTAAAGGATTTGATTTTCAGTCAATAGCTTCTATTTTGGCGTTATTGGTGTTGGCTATTTTGGGTTTTCGATGGCGAAAATATTTAATACATCTACAGCTTTTCATACAAAATTGTCATATCTGGCATTTCCTATGTCGCAACTCAAAAGATGGATTGAGCAGAAATTTTTAAAGTAGCTGAGAAGTAACCTGATAAACTGTCTTGAGTTTATAAATTTTGAAACACAGTTTTCAAAATTACCTCTGATCCACCATCTTAGAAAATTTAAAAAAAAAATATTTTCTTTTACAAAATACAAAAATTTCATAAGAATGAATAATTTTTCCATATATTCAAAACGTTTCGAAAAATTTCCATCGAATTTCGATGCCCTGGAATACTATCAAAGTCAATCAAATTCTTAAGTTTAACCTCAAATTACCCATGGATGTTTTTTCGAACTGCCGTGAAGTTCTCAGTCGGTTTTTGATGAAATAATCATCGGAATTCTCCTTTCAAATTGTTTGAACTCTCTTTAGAAATTTAGCTTAAAATAGCTTTGAAATTTTCGGTTTTGTGAAGAAATCAGTATCAGCCGACACAATTTTTAGGATATTTAAAATGTGCATTGACTCAATGTTGTTCACGTTTTTGGGTAAAAATCATGAAAACGTGAACTGATTCACGGTCCGTTTTCATTTTCGTGAACGCTTTTGTTTCTGTGCAGGTCTATTCTCCGCCACGGATGAGTTGAGACGCTTCAAGAGAATCGAATAAGGTGACTACATTCTCCATTCGATCCCCACGGAATAATATGAGGTATATATTCACCACTTTCGATTCTCTCAAGGCATCTCGACTCAGCGAGGCGCCGAATAGATCTAATTATTCGATTGAAGCTGTTCTGATTCTGCAATAAAAATAACATGTCCTAAACAATTACGCTACTTTCATCGCTCTTTTCAATATTCCTATACAAGAAAAAATCTTCGGGCAGGCCCCCTCCAGACTAATTGCCCAGTTCCGCCAATGTACTCAAATAGAAAATGGTGCATACACGAGAGCTCATGTACTAGCGAGCGGTTTGTATGGCAGCTGCTGTGAAAAAAAGAGAGAAAACAAGAAAACAATTCTCGCTTGCTGAGCAACGGGAGTTACTCGAGGTACCTCAATAGCAACTCTGAAATTGCTTGTGTTAAGGCGTTGCCTTGCCCCTTGGTTAATCAAGTTATTTGATTCGAGATTTGTCACGCACAAATCAAAACAATGTTTTCCCAACGACGGAAATTCTTAGACAAATTCATCAATTTCATTATAAATAAAGTTTATTTGCCGAGCGTTAACGGTTTATCGATTGCAGGATCGTTGTCAATATCTCGATCCCTGTCTTTCTGCAAAGTAAGAACAGCCTTTTGTTTTGCTAAGATTAGCCATACAAGGTAAAACACTTTGTCAGGAAGCAGATGATGAGTAAAACCATTTGTGACATAATTTAGTGCACCAATTTTTTTTAACACATCACTGGTTCGATTACCATTGTTTGTGGTATCAATATGTACACTCGCGATGTAAATTTTCTCGACATTCAAGGCGAAATTTTATAATTATTAAACTCAAACTCACTCGTGAAAATGCTGAGAGTCGAAACAAGAAAATGTACACTGGCAGTTGCTTGAACGAAACGATCACGCTCACCCTCTGGATGGCACATTGCATCGAGATGTCAACATTACTAAAGGGATACATACACGAAGAAAAATGCCATTGGCGTGCCTCAAATTGCCCGGCGGCGCAGGCAAAAAAATGCAGCGGCGCGCCGGTCGAAAATAGTGGCGACGGCGGCGCCATAAAATCGTCGGCGGCGGCGGCGTGGCGCGGCGGCGCACAGATCTATCAACGCAGTCGGATGACCGTTGGCGATGTAGTGGTGTATCGCTTTTTAGCGTCACCACGCAGAGATGAAGCGAAAAGAAGCGGGAAGATAATTCGCCAGCTAGCACTGCTTGATTTTCCTATTTCACTGGAAAACCACACTGCCTTCTTAGAAAAAAAAGCTCACTTTTACTTTACTCACTGAAGTGAGTATATTTTAAGAAGAAAAACTATTTTTTTCCAAGGATTGCACTCGAATAAATCTTCCAAAATAACGGAGCGCTGGATCGAACGAACGTTCTTCTTTCGTTGAACGAAGTGGGGTGATGCAAATTTGTTTTGACCCGTAAAAAAAATTCTCACAGATTTACAATTAAATGTATTGTAACCCTACGATAGAATCAATCGTACGTAAAATTGACTATATTGTTAATGACGATAAGATGACAATGGAAGTTATTGTTTCCCCAATAGAATCTAATGTAAATTGCGACATCGACAATAGAATGAGGGGGTTGTTATGTATCTAAACTATAGAAAAAATCGTTTTTCTCCGAACAAATTTGAGTAAATTACTATTGATTTTATTGTTTCACATTTGTTGAAAATTCTAGCATATAGGGTGAATAGTAGATCTATAGTAATGACAATATTCATTTTTCATTTACCTGATACATGAACAATAAGATTCATGGTCGGCAATAGATTTATATGTTACTTTATATTATTTTATTGTAATTGTATGGTTATTTTTATCCGGGGAATGTTCATTCGTTTGACACTCGTCATAATCATAGACGCGAAAAAGTAGCTCATGATAAGTCTGTTTTTGAAACGTTTTAGACCCTACTTTATTTTTAAAGATATTGAAACCACTCAGGAATAATCGAAAGATTCATACTTCGCAGCGTCAAACGCTACATTGAAACCGGTTCATGGAAAATACCATGGCCTGGTCGTAAACGCACCGTCAGGTGTCTGGAAGCCATCAAACGAGTGAGAGATCGAAATCGATTGAATCGTGATAAGATGCTAGAAATTAGAAGACAAATTAGCATTTTCCATTTAATTCCAGAGGACTGATGCAGGCGTTAGTTCTTGAAGCCTGCTACTTTTGTTGTGGCGCTAGTGACGATTTGAACGTTTTAAGTTCGGTTCACAGTGGATTAAAATTCCTTCTAATATTTCTTTATTCAACCTACTAGTATCAGAAATGTCGATAAAACATTATCATACCTGGCTGATAAACAATGAAAAAATACTATCGTTGTGATGATCACTGCACAAAATACAACACGGAAGACTTTATTCTCAAATCAAATTAACGAAAATTACGCCAACTTCCACCGCGTATATTGTGTTTGCTGCCTACAGCCTTCAAGAAAACTGAGCTGTCAAATTAGCACCACACGCAGCACCAAATTTTCGGCTTCACGATTGTTGTTCGTGGATGACAGTCGCTTCAGTCCTGTGTTTAATTCCAACTACGTTTGCTTATCTTGACAGATACGCGTATTTTGTCTACGATGTGCAGACTTCTTCAGTGTCTCGTACCAATAACACAACCTAGTCGAGTTATTAGTACGAGACACAGAAGAAGTCTGCACATCGAAGACATCCTGACATTTTTCGACTCTTACAATCTTCTGCTTTTCAGTCAAGCCATGCACCCGTTGTTTTTTGTATGGATTCAGTCCGAGGTTGTATTCAAAATATGTACTGCTGATCGTTGACTGCAACATTCCCTGTTCTTTGGCCATCTTATCAGATGAATCCTAGAGGGTTCGAGCTGTGTAGTGGAATACCTTTAACTAGAAATTAGAAGAAAAATTAGTATTTTCCATTTAATTTCAACTACCATTGCTTATCTTGACAGATACGCATATTTCGTCTTCGATGTGCAGACTTCTTCTGTGTCTCGTACTAATAACTCGACTAGGTTGTGTTATTGGTCCGAGACACTGAAGAAGTCTGCACACCGTAGACAAAATACGCGTAAAGGGTGATACGGTCAAAATTTGGTCAAGGGAAAACGCGTGTAAATCGGTGAAATCGTTTATTTAAAAAATCAAATTAAATTTCTTTTTCAAGTTCAATTACTATAAAATTCAGGAAAAATATTCAGTTAGGCTTCCGCTTTTCCAAATCCGAATTGCCGGGCCTTACGCTTGACCCCTGCCATCAGATTTTGTACAGCCACCTTGTCCACCTTCTTCGCCGCAGAAAGCCAGTTTGCCTTGAACTGCTGCTCGTCCTTAGCAGTTTTTTTGGTCTTCTTTAGGTTCCGCTTGACAATAGCCCAGTATTTCTCAATTGGGCGGAGCTCTGGCGTGTTGGGAGGGTTCTTGTCCTTGGGAACCACCTGCACGTTGTTGGCGGCGTACCACTCCATGGCCTTTTTACCGTAATGGCAAGATGCCAAATCCGGCCAAAACAGTACGGAACAACCGTGTTTCTTCAGGAAAGGCAGCAGACGTTTATTCAAACACTCTTTCACGTAAATTTCTTGGTTGACAGTCCCGGAAGCTATGAAAATGCTGCTTTTCAAGCCACAGGTACAGATGGCTTGCCAAACCAGATATTTCTTTGCGAACTTTGACAGTTTCGTGTGCTTGAAAATATCTGCTACCTTTCCCCTTCCTTTTGCCGTATAAAACTCCTGTCCCGGAAGCTGCTTGTAGTCGGCTTTGACGTAGGTTTCGTCGTCCATTACCACGCAGTCAACCTTCGTCAGCACCGTCGTGTACAGCCTCCGGGATCGCGCATTGGCCGTCGTATTTTGTTTATCATCGCGATTTGGAGTCACTACCTTCTTGTAAGTCGATAGTCCAGCTCGTTTTTTGGCTCGATGCACGGTTGTAGACGATACACCCAGCTTATTTGCGGCATCTCGAAGAGATAGGTTAGGGTTTCGCTTGAAACTACCGGCAACTCTCTTTGTCGTCTCAGCGGCTTCCGGTTTTCGATTTCCCCCCGATCCAGACTTCCTGGCTGTCGACAAACGTTCCCCAAACACTTCAATTACATTTGTAACGGTTGATTTGGCAACTTTGCGTGCGAGTAGCTCGGATTTTCGTGATGCGCGAGCAAAATTTTGATACGCTGCTCTTCTTACTTGGACGGCATTTTGACAACTGAAGAGTGAATTCCAAAATCAAAATAGGAGCAACATTCTACACACACACCTTCAAAATGAGGGGTGTTCAGGTTTTTTAAATGCAAAATTGAAGGAAATACGTCAAGTTGATATTGACCAAATTTGGACCCTATCGCCCTTTATCTGTCAAGATAAGCAAACGTAGTTGGAATTAAATGGAAAATGCTAATTTTTCTTCTAATTTCTAGCATCTTATCACGATTCAATCGATTTCGATCTCTCACTCGTTTGATGGCTTCCAGACACCTGACGGTGCGTTTACGACCTGGCCATGGTATTTTCCATGAACCGGTTTCAATGTAGCGTTTGACGCTGCGAAGTATGAATCTTTCGATTATTCCGAGTGGTTTCAATATCTTTAAAATAGAGTAGGGTCTAAAACGTTTCAAAAACAGACTTATCATGAGCTACTTTTTCGCGTCTATGATTATGACGAGTGTCAAACGAATGAACATTCCCCGGATAAAAATAACCATACAATTACAATAAAATAATATAAAGTAACATTTAAATCTATTGCCGACCATGAATCTTATTGTTCATGTATCAGGTAAATGAAAAATGAATATTGTCATTACTATAGATCTACTATTCACCCTATATGCTAGAATTTTCAACAAATGTGAAACAATAAAATCAATAGTAATTGACTCAAATTTGTTCGGAGAAAAACGATTTTTTCTATAGTTTAGATACATAACAACCCCCTCATTCTATTGTCGATGTCGTAATTTACATTAGATTCTATTGTGGAAACAATAACTTTCATTGTCATCTTATCGTCATTAACAATATAGTCAATTTTACGTACGATTGATTCTATCGTAGGGTTACAATACATTTAATTGTAAATCTGTGAGAATTTTTTTTACGGGTCAAAACAAACTTGCAACACCCCACTTTGTTCAGCGAAAGAAGAACGTTCGTTCGATCCAGCGCTCCGTTATTTTGGAAGATTTATTCGAGTGCAATCCTTGGAGAAAATCAGTTTTTCTTCTTAAAATATACTCACTTCAGTGAGTAAAGTAAAAGTGAGCTTTTTTTTCTAAGAAGGCAGTGTGGTTTTCCAGTGAAATAGAAAAATCAAGCAGTGCTAGCTGGCGAATTATCTTCCCGCTTATTTTCGCTTCATCTCTGCGTGGTGACGCTAACCAGCGATACACCACTACATCGCCAACGGTCATCCGACTGCGTTGAGCGTGTGCACCCGAAGGCGATAGCATCAGCGCACCGCTCCCCGCTCCCCGCATAGAAGTGCAACGTTCGCGCATACGGTGCGTCAGCAGCAGTAGCAGCAGCAGCAGCAGCAGCAACAGATCAGTAATATTAGTTAAGTTTTTTTTTTCCCCTGTCCCTCATTCCACTAGAGTTTAGCTTTAATTTGTGTGTTCCTTGTTTGTGTCTGTGTGCGATTTAAATTGTTGGGGGGCGTTCAACACTCCCACGAGTAAGGCAAATCGTGCATGTTGAATGTACTCAAGTTTGCGCGAAAAGTTTGTCCAGATTCTGTGCCAGCACAAATGTTTCCTCGCGAACCCACGAATTCGATAGATGAGATTAGCCAACCCTTTTCAATGGTAGAACTCTCTCTCGCACTCCTTTCGTGTGGCAATACGGCTCCAGGAGCTGACAGGATCAAGTTCAACTTGCTCAAAAACCTCCCAGACGTCGCTAAGAGGCACATGTTGAACTTGTTTAATCAGTGTCTGGAACTCAATATTGTACCGGATCATTGGAGGCGGGTGAGAGTTATTGCCATTCAAAAACCTGGTAAGCCCGCATCCGACCACAACTCCTATCGACCCATCGCGATGTTATCTTGTATTCGAAAGTTGTTGGAGAAAATGATCCTTTTCCGCTTGGACAAATGGGTTGAGACGAACAACCTGCTTTCAGATACTCAATATGGTTTTCGCAGAGGTAAGGGAACGAATGACTGCCTCGCGTCGCTTTCCACGGATATTCAGATAGCTTTTGCTAAAAAAGAGCAAATGGCTTCTGTATTCTTGGATATCAAAGGGGCTTTTCATTCAGTATCTGTTGAAGTTCTTTCAGACAAACTCCACGCTTGTGGCTTTTCACCATTAATGAACATTTTTTTGTACAATTTGCTGTCAGAGAAACATATGAGCTTCTCTCATGGAAACTCTACAGCTTTTCGATTTAGCTACATGAGTCTCCCCCAGGGATCATGTTTAAGCCCCCTGTTGTATAATTTTTATGTCAAAGACATTGACGGTTGTCTAAGTGACAACTGTACGTTGAGACAACTTGCAGATGACGGTGTAGTGTCTGTCACGGGACCCAATGGGGTCGATCTGCAAGGACCCTTAGACAATTTGTCTACTTGGGCTCTAGAGCTAGGTATCGAATTCTCTACGGAGAAAACTGAGTTGGTAGTTTTTTCTAGGAAGCATAACCCAGCACAACCGAAGCTTCAAATTTGGGGTAAGCCGACAACTCATTCTATGTCATTTAAATATCTGGGGTTCTGGTTTGATTCAAAGTGCACCTGGAGATCTCACATTGAGTATGTGAAGCGAAAATGCCAGCCAAGCGATCAACTTTCTCTGCACAGTTACCGGGACCTTGTGGGGAGCGCATCCGCAAGATCTTTTAACGTTGTACCGGACAACGATTTTGTCGGTTATAGAATACGGTAGTTTTTGTTTTCAATCGGTGGCTCGGTCGCACATCATCAAACTGGAACGTATTCAGTATCGGTGTCTTCGTATCGCGTTAGGTTGCATGCACTTGACTCACACCATGAGTCTTGAAGTGCTGGCTGGCATGTTGCCACTCTCGGATCGGTTTACAGGATTATCTCTCCGACTCCTCACCAGGTGTGAGGTTACGAACCCTCAGGTAATCGAAAACTTTGAGAAGCTTTTTGAGTTGAACCCTCAAACTCGCTTCATGACGTTATACCGTTTGTACATAACACAGGATGTCAGCCCTTCGCTGAATATTCCCAATCATGTTTGCTTCTTCGATTTCGGAAATTCGGTTCATTTTGATTTATCCATGAAACAGGAGCTTCTTGGAATCCCAAAGCATCATCGTCCTATGATTGCTCCGGTGATATTCGCTGCAAAGTTTGGCCTAGTTGATTCCACCAAATCGTTTTTCACTGACGGGTCTTAGATAGAGGACTCCGCTGGCTTTGGTGTATACAATGAAAATTATAGCGTCGCTCGTAAACTTCAAGCACCTTGTTCTGTTGTTGTCGCGAAATTGGCAGCAATTTATTTTTCCGTAGAAACTGTTGCCTCACTTACACCGGATCAATACTTCATTTTCACGGATAGTCTTAGTTCTATAGAGGCTATTCGCTCCTTGAGGCCGGTAAAGCACACCTCTTATTTTCTTATGAAAATACGGGGTCTTCTAAGTGCTTTATCTTCACGTTCTTTTATTATCATCTTTGTATGGGTCCCTTCTCATTGTTCAATTCCTGACAATGAGAAAGCGGACTCGCTTGCAAGGGTGGGCGCTATGGAAGGCGATATTTATGATCGACAAATCGCCTTCAACGAATTTTTCTATATTTTTCGTCAGATATCACTCGATAGCTGGCAGTATAAATTGAATGAAGGAGATTTGGGGCGATGGCTTCATTCTATCACTCCGAAGGTGTCTAAGAAATGTTGGTTCAGGGGATTTGATGTGGGTCGAGACTTCATTCGTGTGATGTCTCGCCTTATGTCAAATAATTATTCTTTAAAAGCTCATTTGTTCCGTGTTGGGCTGGGAGACAGCAATCTCTGTGAATGCGGACAAGGTTACCAGGACGCAGATCACGTTATTTGGTTTTGTGCTGAGCATCGTGGAGTCAGATCTGAGCTGTATGATTCCCTTCGGGTCGAGGTAGACAACCCAATGTACCGATTCGAGACATTTTGGCTGCGCGCGATCTGAAGTTTATGATACTCATTTATGTGTTTTTGATTAACATTAGCTTTTGATTGTAGTTTGATTAACTTACTTGTTTAGGTTAAATTTTTGTGAAATGTGTGCGCCAGTGCGTGAGTGTGGTTGTGTGTGTGAGTGTGGTTGTGTGTGTGAGTGAGTGATTTTTTGTTTAATTAAAAACGTTTAGTTAAAAAATTGTAATTTGAAGTTCTAGATATAAGAAAACCATTGTTCCTTATGCTTTGTTCAAAATTTCCACCCCAATTTTCCCATCCTTAAAATTGTTATTCCTATTAACCTCGAGACGACCGCGAGTAATCGGTTCTATCCCCTTAACCTTAGTTCTAAGATAACTGATGTATATAAACATGAAAACTTGGCTCTGTAATGTTGATTCGATTGAGCCTGTACAAATAAATGAATTCATAAAAAAAAACAAACTTGCAAACCGTGTTGACATTTGAATACACTCTAGAAATATGTGCAAACATGATATTTACTAACCCATTCAAAGTTACACATGTTTTAAAAGCACTAACCGGGATTTTCACCCACGACTCACACAAATATTCGGCAAAATTTGCCCGTTCAACCAATCATCTTCAAACTTTCAGGAAGGGAAAATAAAACATGTTATGCATATTTTCCCATGTTTGTTATATTCAATTACATTTCCACATCCAGCTGCACAAACCTTCTTCTTTACTCTGTTTTTTCTTCATAGATTCCTCCGGTTCCGAGTGTTTCCGAAGTGCCTGCTTCATGATGGCCCAATAATTTTCATTTGCCGCAGTTCCGGTGCGTTCGGGAGGTTGAGATGCTTCGGCACGAAATTGACCTCCTCAGCCTTGTACCACTCCAAACCACTTCCGAGTAATGGCACGAGGCTAAAGCCGGCCAGAAAATCGTAGGACCATCGTGTGAAGAGGAAGTAGATGCTTTTGGAGGCATTCTTTTAGGTAACTCCATTGACCGTTCCAGTTGTCACGAATGGGGTGCTCCGCTTTCCACACGAGCAAATTGCTTGCCAAATCATTTAATTTTTTGGCACACTTTGACATCTTCTGCTTTCTAACGTCCTCAGAGACATCGAATTTATTATGAGCAGTGCTGCTTTTACATACGTCAACATCTGGGTGTAGAGCTTCCGTGCACGTGTTTTACCTACCGTATTCTGCCGTTCATCGCGATTAGGCGCCTTTTGGACCTTGTACGTGTGTAGTCCTTCACGTTTTTTCGCATCTTGCACGAAAGTTTTGGTTGGATTCAGTTTCTTCCACATCTCGAAATGAACTGTTGGGATTCCTCTTGAAAGCTTGAACGCATCATCTTCTTCTTCTTCGTATTAGAGAGGGACTTTAACCAATCATGTCATTCGTCACTCCATGTACGTCTCACATGCAGCTGAGACGGGTATAAAACGCACACTTCGGAAATTTTTTCCTCATTCGTTTGGCAGCATTGAAGCTGCTCAGAGCTGGTTGCTGTTAGCTGGTCGCAGGTAGCTGGTTGCAGGCTTACTTTACTTTCGCAGCTGCTTAATTCGTCAGGCAGCGGAGCTGGTCGCAGAGGCAGCTGGTGGTCGCGTAGCAGCTGGTGGTGGTAAGTACCAAGGCTCTCCCAAACAGCGATCGTCGCGATGAGGTAAAATGGCGGATTATGGGGGCGCACAATCGCGTCGGTTTGTGCAAGCCGCCATCTTACCTCATCGTGGCGATTATTTCGCCGCGACTTCGAAAACGCTGCTGTTTGAGGGAAAGCGTCGTTGGTGGCGAGCAGCAGTAGGTGAAAATAGTCTGTCCTTTTGAGGACAATAAATTAAAATAAAAGAGTTGTTTATTGAAGAACTAATCTTAAATTTAGTTAGGGCTCGATGGAGGGCGAGTCGTCGGTATAAATTTTACCCAGCTGGTTGGCGCAATCCGAAAACTGATAAGCTGTCTTTCTGAATTTAATATAAGGAGTTGTTTTTACACGAACTAAACTTTTATTTCGTTTGGTTTGTGCGCCTAATATCACGGTAGCGATTCGTTCGCTGCAATTTCAAAAACGCCTCCATGGAGGGCGAGTCGTCGAGAAATTTTTACCCAGCTGGTTGGCGCAACGCACTAATAAATAATCTGTCCTTTTGAGGACAACAAATCCAGTTCAGAGAGTTGTTTATATAACAACTAATTGGGACGCTATAGAAGGTCCTTCAACTCGAGGTAGGAAATTGATATTTATTAAATTAAAATCAACTTGACAAAGTGCATGTCATCATTGGGCTCCCTGTCTTAATAAATTTCAACATAGTATTAATTGTATTCTGGTGATGACATACGCAGCATGCTTTTACTACATATGAACCTACAAATGATATCGATACAACTAATGCGCTGAACATGTTTTAACGGTGGACTACGTTTCTCTTTTCTATAGCGGGTGCCGTTTCAAAATTTTGAAAAATGAGAGCGTTACGCAAAAGTGAAAGGTTTTTGAACGCTTATAACTCTCGTTCGACTAAACAGAATGACTTCATTCATACACCATTTGATCAAAAAGACTCACAAATTTTTCGCATTGAAATTTGAATGAAGTTCAATTAGTATAAGAAGTTCAATTTTTCATTTGAAAATGACCTAGTAGTAAAATTGTTTTTTATTTATCCATTTTGTTGTCTTATATACTAGTTTTACAGATTAAGTGTTTCAGCCCATGGGGCTCTTCAGCTTTGTTTAATCTTTTATGTGTTTAATGTGTTACGTGTGTGTTGTGTTCTAATTATTTTTGTTTTCCAGTTCAGCCCTTGGGGCATTGTTTGTTAAAATTTGATAACCTACCTAAGCTACAACTAAAACTACAATTTGAAAATCCTAGGGGTTCGGAACCAGATTCCGAATGATCTGGTGATCCGATGTTAGGCAGCGTGCCCTGTACCGATTGATAGACTCACTAAAGCGATCGTCGAGCATTTTTATCTCGGCCAGACGGTGAACCTCTGATGTTCTTGTCCTTGGAGGCGTGTTCAGGATCATCCTGAGGAACTTATTTTGAACACGCTGAAGTTTAATGTGATGTGTTTTTGTGCAACTCTCCCAGATTGGCATGCCGTACTCAATGACTGGAAGTATGATTTGCTTATAGACAGCAAGCTTGTTTTTCAGGGATAATGTAGACCTTCTGTTGATCAATGGGTACAGTAGCTTCAACAGAACGTTACACTTTGTGACAGTTTTGTCAACCTGTTCCCTGAAGATAAGCTTGCTGTCTAGAGTGACACCAAGATAGACAGCTGATTTGGTCCATTCCACCGTTGTGTTGTTCAGGCTTATTTTACAATTCTCAGGCGGGACAAGTCTGGGAGAATTAGAATGTGGAAACAGGATGACCTGGGTCTTCGCTGCGTTGATACAAATCTTCCATTCAGTGAAGTATTCTGACAGAACATTCAGGCTTCGCTGCAGTTTCGCGGCAAGCGCTCTTATTACCCTACCATTGTGGACGACTGCGGTATCATCGGCGAACAACGACAGAGATCCATTTTCAGGGAGCGGGGGTATATCCGAGGTGAATAGATTGAAAAGAAGTGGACCTAATATACTTCCCTGCGGAACACCGGCGGAGATCTCCTGACTACCGGAAACTGCACCATGCATCGAAACACGGAATGTCCTGTCAGAGAGATAGTTTTTAATAATCTTCACCAGGAAGATTGGAAGATTGTATCGCTTGAGCTTGTACACCAAGCCATCATGCCACACATTATCGAAGGCCTTCTCGATATCGAGAAGGGCCATAGCGGATGATTTCGAAACAGACTTGTTCCGCCTGAGGATGTTCATGACTCGATTAAGTTGATGGACTGTTGAGCGACCATGCCGGAAACCGAACTGCTCATCCAACAGGATATTGAGCTCGTCAGCAGATGTTAGAAGCCGACGGTAGATCGCTTTCTCAAACAGTTTAGATAGACCTGAGAGAAGGCTGATTGGTCTGTAGCTTCTGGAACATGAAGGATCTTTCCCAGGTTTCCAAATGGGGATGACTTTGGCTGACTTCCAGCACGATGGGAAGTAGCCAAGACGGAGGCATTGGTTAAACACCACCGCCAGATGGTTGTAGAACTGGGGGCTCAATTGCTTGAGCTCCAAGTTCATGATGTTGTCGAAACCTGGGGCCTTCATGTTCTTTGAGGTCTTGATATAAGTCAACAATTCGTCAGCTGAGATCTCCAAATCTTCGGAGAAGTCGTTAGGACTTTGGTCGATGTTAGTTATAAGCGCGCTAACGGCAGCTTCGTGTGGACTGACGATGTTTTGACCGAGATTGTGAGAGCTGACGAAGTGTTGACTTATCTCATCAGCCTTCTCTGCAGGTGTTATCAACCGATCCCTTGAGTCATTGACGTCTAGTGGGATCAACGGTGGAATGGGCCTTGGCTTAGTTTTTAAAATTTTTGTCATCTTCCAGAACGGCTTAGCACAATCTGGGAGAGAGCGGATCTTGTCGGCTAAATTGTCATTCTTAAGGTCCACCATTCTGGCCTTAATCATTTTGGTCATTCGATTACAGTGACGTTTGAGCGTTGACAAACCATTTCGCTGGTATTGCCTTCGAATGGCGTTGCGCAGTTGAATAAGTTCTTTAGTGGGTCTATCAATGGGTACAGAGTCACTCACCTGATCAATCACCCGTACATGTTGCTCCCGGGCCTGGGAGATCGCTTGCTCGATGTTCTGCAGCTGCCGTTCGATGTCATCAACCGAATCAAGGTGCACGTTGAAATCGACCGAGTCGTCGACATGTTGTCGGAACCTCTCCCATCTGGCACGATGGTAGTTCCGTCTGGTGATCCGATGCCGGTTGACCGAGGAGCCAACTTCGGCCACCACCGGATAGTGGTCCGAGCTGAGCTCCTGGTGTACTACCGGTTGGGCGATGTTGTTCCCCATGTTAGTGAGGAAGATGTCGATTGTCGAATGGACCCCGGATCTGCTCAACCGGGTGGGAGTATCCGGGCCCAGGACGGTGTAATGTCCCTCTTCCAGGTCTTTCTGCAGTACTATTCCGTTCCGGTTCCGCCGGGCGTTCCCCCAGGTTTCGTGTTTCGCGTTTAGGTCGCCGGCGATGATAAACTGTCCTTGTCTGCGTGTTAGTTTACGGATGTCGTTTCGTAGCACCGTTGTTGTTCCATTGGCGGTGCTGGCTTGCTTTGGACAATAGGCCGCGATGATGCTGATAGGGCCGACGGCAGATTCGACCTTAACTCCGATGGCTTCGATAGACTGCAGCTGGAAGCTTGGAAGCATGAGGCAGTTGATGTTGTTACGCAGGGCGATCGCAACTCCTCCTCCATTAGAGCCGCTTCGATCAAGTCGCACAATCCGGTACCCGGGTATGAAGATGCTGTGTTCCGGCTTGAGATGTGTCTCGGTGACGATGGCGATGTCGATGGCCTTCCTGTTAAGGAAGTCACCGAGCTCTATAGCTTTGTTCCGGATGGAACAAGCATTCCAATTTAGGATGCTGATGGTGTGATTATGGTCCATGTTTGAAGATAAATTTCATCGTCACGGATGTGGCGGCTTTGAGCTGTTCCTCCTTGGAGCGGCAGGAACGTAGTTGGCGGTAGAGCTCTTGAACGAACTCGACCATTTGCTCCGTGTCGTAGAGCTGTCCATCGAGGTGTGGTTGCGTGGAGGTACTGCTCGGATTGCCCCAGCCTGGAGGAGGAGCCGGCATGGGGGCGGCGGCGGCAGTTGCGAATCGTTGTTGAACGGATGCTGACGGGCGGTTTGCATGGCGATGGTTCAATGGAACCGGTGGCAGATTCGGCACTTGATACCGGAGTGCTGGAAAGTTCTCCTCGTCCATTCGAGGTGGGGGGCGGCGTTGACCAGGCCGAGACTTGGTGGACGCCTGCTTGCGGACGGCCAAATACTCCGCTCGTTTTGGACAGGCTCGGTTGCTGCCTTCGTGGTTAGCGCCACAGTTGGCGCACTTTGAAGAGGCACCCTCATCCATCGGGGCACAATCCATGGTGGTGTGCGCTCCAGCACACTTTCCACACCGGGGCTTCATGTGGCAGTTTCGGGTCCCATGACCAAACGCCAGACACTTACCGCACTGTGTCACGTCGTGATGTTTTGGGCGGTACCGGTCCCACTCGATGATGATATTGGAGATGGCCCGTATCTTCTTGAGATCCTCCATTGTGACGGATCCTTTCTCCAAATGGACCAGATACAGTTGGTCCCGATGGTTTCCTTGCTGCTGGCGCCTGATAGCGAACACCTTCAATGGTTTCAATGCCACCGCCTGCAGCTCGGCAAAGACGTATTCCGGAGTGTAATCTGGGAGGCCACGCAGAATCACCTTCATCGGCTTGTTTCCGGGAACATCATGAGTATAAAACTCGTGTTGCTTGGCGACCAGATGAGCGCCAGCAGCACGGTACTCAGCTTCAGTCGAGCACATTATCTTTGTGCCCGTACTGCACAGCTTAAACAGTGGATTAAGCTTAATTGCTGCAAGCTCCGTCTTGAGCGCAGCAATGTTCTTCGACGTGGTGAAAAGCGGCGGGATTCTCATCTTCTTCGGTACCTCCTGTACCGGGAGCGCAGCAAAACGATTGCTCGCTAGTAAACGGGCGTTTGGATCCGATGTGTCGGCGTCGTCATGCCGTTGCCGCTTGGAGCAGCTCGGTGTGCTTGCGGGAGCTGATGCCGCCGGCGTGGTTGTCACCACGTGTTGGCTTTTACGACCCATTGCGACGGCAATAGGTCGAGCGGAAAATGCTGCACACTCTTGCAATGCTTCTGTTTGGCTTGCCAACGCTAACAAGCTAGCAAGAGCTGGTGAAATGTCACGAACCGGACGCGCAATTGCGAGAAAACGAACGAGGTGCAAAAACGAGGAAAAAACTTTGAACCGAGAGAGCGAAAAACACGTCCGTACGTGCCGCTTGAACGAACTGGAACTGAAAATGACCTTCTTTTGCTCCCATACAAATTTGGATATCAACAGGTTGAAAAATGTGTTTTCCCTAGCAAGGTCATAGGAAACGAGTAACAAATGTCTTGTTCTTCTTCAAAATAACTTTTCCCCGTCCCACAAAAAAATCTGAACGCAAATGACATCATATTTGCGCTTCGCTCTGATTGGTTCATACTGCCACAATAGCCTTGGCAGCTATTATGGAACACGTGGGAACGACCGAACACCAATAATCAGTTTACGCTGTGCATCCGTATGCGACAGACGTGTTTGGCGAGCACGTTGTTGAAAACGCCGCCCGTGAAAACAAGAAGACCAGATTCATCCCACGTCACCTGCAGCTGACCATCCGCAACAACGAGGAGCTGAACGAAGAAAAAAAGCCCAAGTGGAATCGAAAGCATTTCTCCCCCGTCAACTAAATCCGTCCTTATCAGGACGACCAAATCAGTTTACCAACTAAAGAGTTGGGTTGAATTTTTTTATTGTGCTGTTGTTAATTCAATTACCGTATCACGGCTGAATATGGCAATCATTGAACGTCGCGTCCTCGATTATACCACAAAGAACGTTGAACAACAAACGAACGAAAGTCTAGAAGGGATAATACCAAACTGCAACACATCACTGACCATGTGGTGGAGTTCGCCATTGATCCTAGTTATGCTTACCGGATAAGTTGCCGTTGGTGGGAAGCAAATTAGGCATATTTCTGTTGAGAAAATCATCCGTCTACCCGGATAAAAATAACCATACAATTACAATACATTAATATATAATAACATTAAAATCTATTTCCAACCATGAATCTTATTGTTCATGAATCAGATTAAGGAAAAGTGCATATTGTCATTACAATAGATCTACAATTCATTCCATATGCTTGAATTTTCAACAATTGCGAAACAATACAATTAATAGTTATTGGTTCAAATTTATTCGGAAAATAATGATTTTTTCTATAGCTAAGATACATAACAACCCCCCTTTTCTATTGTCAATGTCTCAGTTTACATTAGATTCTATTGTGGTAACAATAACTCCTATTGTCATCTTATAGTTGTGAACATTGAGATTAATTGTACATGTTATAGATTCATTGTATGGTAACAATACATTTAATTGTGAATCTATGAGATTTTTTTATTTAGGTAGCGTGCACTAATTCAAACTAATTACTGTGGTGCAATAACAGAAGTTCGTCCCCTTTGGTGGAATTTGTATCACATTGTCTTCGTTGGTACCGCCTTCTTCTGTGCAATAGCATCCGACGCCATTACATGCCAGCTCTTAGCTAAAATTTTGACTCAGTCTTACATCAGTCGTGGTGCTGTGCAGAGGCTGTCGCAACACAGTTTGCGGCAGCAAGTACCCTGGATTGTGCACTGGCGAACAGTCGTGGCCTACACTCCCGCTTCGCTTTACTCAATTTTTGAGTACAATTGTATGCTATCTCTTTTTCTCTCACGGATATGTTACTCAATTTTCGTTAAACAGTGGATCAACTCGATTTTTGGTTAGATCCACTTTTTACGAAAATTGAGTAACATTTCCGCGAGAGAAAAAGAGATAGCATACAATTGTACTCAAAAATTGAGTAAAGTGAAGCGGGAGTGCATAGAGGCGTCGGCACAGTTGGCTGTTGGTGCCGATGCTCCTATCAACATCGCTAAGAGAGACATGGCTGCTGAAGCCTACGAGTTGGCGTGAAAAAGCCACCCGTGACGAGGCAAACAACCCTAGGGGAATCGCAAACTATTTCTCCCTCGTCAATTAAATCCGTCCTTTTCAAGACGACCAAATCAGTTTATTAACTAAAGAGTTTGTTTGGTTGAATTTTTTTTCTGTCGGTTTAAGTTATCACAAAGCCCGTTGAACAACTATCGAACGAAATTTTAGAAGGGATAATTCGAGCCGAATTGCGACCGGCCAGAGACCGACTAGACTATGTGGTTGAGTTCGTTTTAGTTCCTAGTTGTGCATACCGGATTAGTTGCTGGCAGTGGCTAGCTAATTAGGAATATCTCTGTTAAGAAAATCATCCGTCTAGCTTGCACTCTTTAAAACTAATTATTGTGGCGCAATAACTGAAGTTCGTCCCCTTTGATGCACTTAGTATCGCATTGACCTCGTTGAATGAAAATTTGATTCGGTCTTACGGTAGAGTAGTGCTGTACAGAGCAAAATGTACTGTAGCGACGCAGTAGGCGTGCGACTACACTGGAGGATGGACTGGTGAGCATTCGTTATCCAGAGAAGTTGGTGCAGTTGGCTATTTGGGCCGATGCTCCCGTCAACATCGCTGCGAGAAAGAAGGCTGCTGAAGCCTACGAGTTGATGGGAAAAGCCGCCCGTGACAACAACGGGACAAGAATCATCCCACGTCACCTGCAGATGGCCACCCGCACCGACGAGGAGCTGAACCAAGAATACCAAGAAGAAACCCCAAGTTCAACCGTAAACAATGTTTCTCCCCCGTCAACTATATCCGTCCTTTTCAGTAAGACCGCATCAGTTTGCTTACTAAAGAGTTTGTTTGGTTGAATATATCTCTTGTACTGTTAGATATTTCAATCATTCGATAGGAATCAAATAATTTTGGGAATGTATGTGGTTCAACCATCGTAGAAAATACAACTATGGCCGTATCATTATTAAAACCAAACGGTCCTTTTTAGGGCCACCAAATGCTATCTAAAGAGTTAACAATAGAGTTTTCTTACATATTTATTTCCCAATGCTGGTCTATCGATCAATTAGCACTTTTGGACCTAGACGTCAATCGGCAATAATAGACTATGAATTCCCAAACAAGCCACAACCATCTACAACGCAATAAGGATAATGATTTCCAGTTGGTCGATCATATCAACAGAATATGCTCTTAAGGTGCATTTTCGCTTCACCATCTCGGAAGGCAAACAGTTCCAGCTGCAAGGCTCGGAAGAAGAAAACGTACGCGGAAGAAACGAAGCCCCCAAAATTAAGTTCATTTCACCCAACTTTGGAGTTCGGTGCGGGAAGCCAAATTTGAGTATATGCCATAGTTCCCAAATTTGAGTAACTGTATACAAAGTTTATGGTGGATAAATTTAACCTAATGCAATAAAACTCGTAAAAACCAAAGAAGAGCACTTTTCCGCACGGTTATTTAGTAAATGTTATAAATTTTTTTAAATCAAGTGCCTTTCTCGTGATGATAGAATAAAGACATAAATTTACTTGATAATTTTATTCATTTTGTTTGTTTCTCAATTTTTAACAATAACGGCTAGTTTTTTGGTTTTTAAATCTAAAATACTTCAAATAATAAAAGTATGCAAATGACTTCCATTTTTACTCAAAGTAGTCATATTTGTAGTCAATGAAGTACTCACCCATTGAGTAATGTTTACCTAAAATATCCATCTCTCCAGTTCAACAACAGTACTCAACTTTAAGTTTAAAAATACTCAGTTCTAGGTACTTTGTTTCTTCCGTGTATAGCACCTTATCTACCGGGTGTTGAAGCATTTTAACCCGATTCTGTCGTTTCCTCCAGAGCAATAAGCATTATGAACAGCTTCATAAATGACATTTCCGAGAGGATTGAAAGCGTATTTGTATTTGTATTTGTATTTGTCTTTGATTCATCGGACTTTGTGGTCTACATGAAAAACTTAAATCTAATAAAAGTCATTGTTAAAAACGGTTCAGCAAGCGGTGACGAAATCTTGAGGCGGACATGTTGAAATCAAATTCGTTGGATTCTACGTTGAACCGACGGATCATGGCGACAATGGAACTATTTGCAGCATGATTAGTTGCTTGAAATTCTTCGTGACGCAACGCTCTCGATGAAGGGTTCGGGCAGGAGCGTATAGACTGATTCTCGACAGCAACTCAGGAATATCATATTGAGATAATAGAAGCTTGGCTACGAACACAGATTGCGCGACATTCCTTCGGTTAGCCAGAGTATCCAGCCCCAGCAGGCGACAGCGATCGGCGTAAGCAGGCAAGTTTAACGGGTCACTCCATGGAAGGTGGCGCAATGCATATCTTACAAACCTGCGTTGGACAGCTTCAAACCACGCACTCCATACAGCCTGGAAGGGGTTCCATACAGCAGATGCAAACTCAAGAATAGAGCGTACCAGAGAGCAGTAATGAGCTTTGAAACACAGCGGATCACGAAACTCATTGGAGATTTTGAACATGAACCCAAGCTGGCGATTGGCTTTATCAATGGTACCTGAGAAGTGGCGAGTAAATGTTAGTTTTTCGTCCAATACAACTCCGAGATCTTTCACATGATCAACCCGTTGAAGTGGAGATCCGGCAATACTGTAATCAAACTGGATAGCATTATTCGTTCGACCAAAACTTATTACGCAACATTTTGAGATGCTCAGAACCATCATATTTCGCACGCACCAATTACTGAAAATTTCAAGAAGTTTCTGTAGTTCGTAACAGTCTGCTAGGCTTCGAACGACCAGATAAATTTTAAGGTCGTCTGCAAACAACAACAGAAAACCTCCATTAAGCAATATGAGGGAAACATCGTTTATGAAAAGCGAGAACAGCAATGGTCCCAGGGTGCTTCCTTGGGGAACTCCGGAATGGTTTGAAAAATAGTCCGATGCATTGTTTCCAATACTGACAGATACTTGACGTTGCTCAAGGTAAGATCGAAGCCATGTGCAGAAAGCAATGAAACAACCAATTTTCTCCAGTTTTGCAAGCACTAAGTCATGGTTAACTTTATCGAAGGCAGATTTGCGATCGGTATAAACAGCATCGACTTGGAGTTTTTTACATACATTCTCCATGCAAAACGACGTAAAGCTGACAAGATTCGATTCAACAGAGCGGCCGGGATAAAAACCATGTTGATAGGGGCTGATGTAATTCTTGCAGGCAGCAAACAATTTGTCGTTGATCAGCGACTCAAATACTTTTGATTCCACACCGAGTGAAGTAATGCCACGGTAATTTCTTATATCACTTTTGTCTCCTATAATATTGCTCCTTTACCAAAGCAGTATTTTTCGGTGCTGATTCGATCAGCCAGGCTTTGGTCAGCCTTACACGCACTCGTTCAGACAAGAGAGCCAAAGCAGTTAGTGGTATCTACAGTTGGAGAACTGTAGAGCACTTTGCTAAAGGATTATTTCGGTTTGCAGTGTATTCGGACTAGCCGAATATTGCATCGAAACGCAAGGTCTTGTGTATGAACATAGACTGTCTAGTACTTTATTTTCCATTGGTTTTTATAGTTGAACATGTATCATAATTTACAATTCGGGTTCACTTAATCTAGTATGCTAAAGTGAGAAGGAAGATACGCTTGGGACAGCGTTGACAAATATTGAACCTTTTTTGACTATGTTGCTTTTCACGCAACGATCGATAAATTATTATTTTGGTTACCCGACACTTTTCAAGTGTTCCATACTGGTCCGTAAGCGCAAGACCTCCGTGCTGCATATATGCGGTAGAGAATAGAATACTCAGCGAAAACAGTTGTTGGTGCATCCCTGACCGTCCTCTATCTATCGCATAACGGCATGACGAGTGTATCGAAAACAAACGGTGTGTAGTGGAAATTGAATTGCATTAGGTTAGCCGTATTTGGATGTAACTTTATAATGGGTGTTAAAAAGAGGTATAGTACACCTCCCCCCTTTTTTTTTTGAATGATGTAATGAGATTTTAAATTAAATGGAATCATTCATGAAAATTTACTGTCCCAGATGTATTTACAGTATTTTACTTTTTTTTTTTTTTAAATAATGAATTTTTGTTAAAGTTATTTTAATTATATACTAACCGAGTTTAATGCACTTCCTCAAGCAAAGCTTGGGAAAATTTTACCTACTTGCTTTTTTTCGCTATTTTTTGATTTCTATAATTTTTTTTGCAAGTTAGGCTCGGTATATCATTAATCCTATATTAAAATTATGTTTTAAAATTGATTACATTTTTATAATTCTATTTTTGTGTACGGTTGTAATTTTTCTCGTATGTTATTCTTCTAGTTTGCAATTGAGATTTTCTATATTTTTTACTTTAAATGGTCCAATGTAATGTGGCTCTAATTTTTTTCTATTCTCATTGGTAATATATACTAAATCTCCTTCGGAAAGTTTAATTGGGTTTGTATATTTATTTAAATTTTTTAGTCTATCCTCTTTTTCTTTGATAAGATTTTCTTTAGCCGTTAAATTTGATTTTTGAAGTTTAAATTTAAGTTCATTGTAATATTGTTCTATGTTATAAACTGGTTCTATCTTGTTTTTGAAAATTTCTTGAGGTAAATTTGCCTTTCTTCCGAATATTAACTCGTATGGTGAATAATCTGTATCTGTATGTGTTGTTGTGTTGTAAACAAATGTATAAAATTTTATCCAATCATCCCAATCGTCATGGTGTTCGTTTGAAAAGGATCTTAAGGAGTGTATCGAAAAGTAGTTATAAACATTCGATGCGTTATTACACATAAACTACTGTATATATTTTTAGCGTGTAAGCGCCATTTGCTTTGTTTACATGTCAAAAATGATTATTCGGTTCATTCATTTCCGTTGATAAAGTTGTATTCAAAATGTCGCGAATTGAATTTGAGACTAAAAAGAAAATTCTGCACACTTGGTGCACCGAAAAGGGTGTTACTTACAACCAGATTGCGAAAAGAGTAAATGTTCACCCGGCAAGTGTAAAACGCATCATCGAAAAGTTTGGTAAGGAGTGCTCCCTCAAGGATTTACCAAGAAGTGGCCGGAAACCCGGCTCCAGCAACCCCGATTTGGACCAAAAAGTTGTGGATTATATTCAACGGAACAAATCTGCCTCTACTCGCGATCTAGCCAAGAAGTTCAGGACCAGCATCGGAATGATTCAACGAATCAAGCGCAGGAATGACTTGAAGACGTACAAAAAGCAGAAAGTGCCCAAACAAACTCCGGAACAAAAGTCTCGTGCCAAAACCAGGGCTCGAAAGCTGTACAGCTGCATTTTGGACAATGTCGACCAGTGCATTTTGATGGATGACGAAACATACGTTAAAAAAGATTCAAGAACGCTACCGGGGCCGCAGTTTTATACTAAATCTGTTGGGGAACGTGTGCCAACCGCAGATACGACTGTTGCGATGGAGAAATTCGGTCAGAAGGTGCTCATTTGGCAAGCTATTTGCACATGTGGCTTGCGTTCTTCAATTTTCTATACAAAAGGAACTATAAATGCTGAGATTTATCAAAAGGAATGTTTGAAGAACAGGTTGCTACCATTGTATAGAAAGCACCAGTCCCCTCCTCTCTTCTGGCCAGATTTGGCATCGGCACATTACGCCAAATCCACTCTACAGTGGCTGACGGAGAATAACATCAAGTTCGTAGAAAAAGACATCAACCCACCAAACTGTCCCCAGTTGCGACCGATCGAACGCTATTGGGCAATAGTCAAGCGTATATTTATGAAGGATGGTACAGTGTCCCAAAACATGACCGATTTTAAGAAAAATTGGGCAGCGGCATCCAGGAAGTGCACAAAGGTCACTGTGCAGAATTTGATGGCAGGTGTCAAATCAAAGGTACGGGCATTCTACAGAAATGAACATGATGACTAGTTTTTCCGTTTGGATCTTTTGTAAACATGTTAAGCTATAATAAACTGAAATAGTATGTTAATTTTAACCATGTTTTCATGCCTATTTTATTATTTGGAAGTTTATAACTACTTTTCGATACACTCCTTAGATACTCATTGAGACATCTATGATTCCTTTCTAACGCGCCAATTGTTTGTGGGTGATAAGCTGTAGCAAAGTTTTGCTTAAATTTTAAAATTTTACTTATTTGTTTTAATATATCATTATTGTACTCGGTACCTTGGTCCGACTTTAATTCTAAGAAGTTTCCATATGTTAATATGAAGTCTTCCACCAAAGCTCGTGCTATGGTCGAAGCTTCTTTGTTTTGTACTGGTATTATAACCACATACTTTGTCAAATCGCACTGTATTGTTATGCAGTAGCGATTATTATTGTCAGTTTTCGGTAAAGGTCCTACTGTGTCAATTGATATTACATCAAAAGGTTTAGCAGGTGTTGTTGTTACAATATTTGGTTCTTTAGTATGTTTACATACTTTGTTAAGTCTGCAAGGTTTGCAATTTTCTACAAAACTAGCAATTGTTTTCTTCATACTTCTCCAGTCGTATGATTCTTTTAATTTCCTGTATAGTCGATTTTGTCCTATGTGACCTCCCGTAGGCGTCATATGATAGTCATGTAGTATTTTGTTAATTTCGTCTGGATTTTCAATTTTTCTTCGTGGTTTAAAAATCATTATTTCCACATCTTTTAGTGCATTGCCCAGTGAACAAGCGAACGGTACAGTTCGTTCGGTCCGCTTTCCGTTGCTTTGGAAGCTTTTCACGAGTTGATTCAATTCTTCAGTTCAATATTTTTTCGCGATCGCGAGTGAAATCGAGTCCTGGTTTTATTAAGAAGAAAAGGTTGTGTGATAAACAGTGCAGCAACGTAATTAATTGCAATTAGCAATATTACGACGATCGAAAAGCCATATTGCTCCGCATCTATACGGCACGCACACCAGCAGTCCATCGTGTGTAGCGTGCATTAGTTCATCTGATAACCACCACCGACCAGTATCACTAGTGTCATTATCATCATCGTTCATCCCCACGCCTAGCCGGTGCACGCGGCCACTCATCGTAGCTCGGCAGCAGCAGCACATTCGTCGCCCGGCTGCAGTAGATCCGTTATACATATAAGATAAGTTTTTGTTTCCTTCTCTTCTGAATACAAGAAGCGTTATTTTCATAGTGTGTGTCAGTGTATGGGAGTGATTGAGAGTGTTTGAGAGTGTTTGAGTGTGTGCTTAGCTTTAATTTTTTTTTTCTGTGTTTAGTTATAGGTATACAGATTCAGTGGTTGAGCGTCATAAGCTCCCACGAGCGAGCCATGGATGATTTATCGCAAGATGAATCATCTATGGCGCAAAATGATGGGGTAGCTCATACAGTTACCCGATCACGTGCATATCCAGACAGTTCAACTGGTCCTTGGGTTGTCTATTTTCAGCCCAAATTGAAACCTCTGAATGTCTATCAAATTTCGAACGATCTGACCAAACGATTCTCGGCCGTGACCGAGATAATTAAAGTCAGGCCGAATAAACTTCGGGTCGTTGTGTCCAACCTCAAGCAAGCTAATGAGATTGCTGTCTCCCAGCTCTTTACTCTAGAATATAGAGTGTATATCCCAGCTCGGGGTATTGAAATTGAAGGTGTGGTCACCGAAACGAGTCTAACCCCTGAGATCCTGCTTAAGCGGGGGTTGGTCGATTTAAGAACCCCTGCTTCCCCCAGTTCAGATACTGGATGTGCGCCAACTAGGCTCAGTATCGACCAATAAGGGCGAAAAAAGTTCACACCATCAGACTCGTTTCGCGTGACCTTCTCTGGCTCAGCCCTCCCTCAATACGTTGAGTTGGGAAAACTTCGGCTACCTGTGCGATTGTTTGTACCTCGGGTCATGATCTGCCAGAAATGCCAGCAGATGGGACATACGACCTCCCATTGCGGCAATAAAGCGCGCTGCTCCAACTGCGGGGAGAAGCATGAGGATGGCGCGTGCGCAGACAGCACACCTAAATGCGCTTTTTGTAAAGGAACTCCTCCTCATGCTCTCTCATCGTGCCCGGCGTACAAACAACGCGGGGAAAAATTAGAACGCTCGCTGAAACAGCGTTCAAGGCAATCTTTTGCTGAAATGGTGAAAAAGCCTCACCATCACCCGATGCCAATACAAATCCCTTTGCTCCTCTGTCAGATGACGAGTCTGACTTTGATTCGGCTGAAGAGGGAACATCGTTCACCTTTCCGGAAGGTGCTTCAAGGAAGCGAAGACGCGTCCGCCCACGGAAAGTTGCTGAAAAGAAGCCCGAGACCAGCTTGCCCAATTCAAGGAAAGGTGGAAAAAAGGAAAATCCTAATCCACCTGGTTTTCGTAGTACTAACTACACCCAGGACTTTCCATCTCTCCCGGGGACATCCAAAACCCCTGAAGCCCCAATTTTAAGAACAAAAGCCCCTCCTCTAGTGGGCTGTTCTCATTTGATGACATTGCCGAAGGTATCTTTAAGTACCTCGAAATTTCTGACCCTCTCAAAAGCATTGTTTTGGCAATGCTTCCCACTGTGAAAACTTTTTGCAGAAATTAACATTAAAGTGGCCCATCCTTGCAGCTATCATTTCCTTCGATGGATAATTTTCCAAATGAGGTCGGGGATTTGATCACTGTTCTACAGTGGAATTGTCGAAGTTTGATTCCTAAATTGGAATGTTTTAAATTTTTAGCTCACACTACCGGTTGTGATGCATTCGCTCTTTGTGAAACATGGCTCTCTTCCGAAATCTATCTTCCGATTCATGATTTCAATATTATTCGTCTTGATCGTGAGGATTCGCGTGGAGGAGGAGTACTTTTGGGGATCAAAAGTGCTACTCCTTCTATAGAGTGAATTTTCCTCCAATTCCAGGTATTGAAGTTGTCGCATGTCAGGCTGTTATTAAAAATAAAAGCCTTTGCATTGCTTCCGTTTATATTCCTCCAAGAGCCTCCATTAACCGAAAACAACTCTCAGATGTTTGTTCGGTTCTTCCTGCTCCGCGGTTGGTCATGGGAGATTTTAACTCTCACGGTACAGGCTGGGGAGAACTGTACGATGACAACCGGTCTTCCTTGATATATGACCTCTGTGACAACTTCAATATGACAGTTCTTAACAATGGAGAAGTAACACGTTTGGCTGGTACATCCTCAGTTGGCAGTAGATTAGACCTCACACTTTGTTCGAATACATTATCGTTGGATTGCACATGGAATGTGATTCAAGATCCCCACGGTAGTGATCACTTGCCCATAAAAATTTCGGTTGCCACCGGGTTCAATCCGTCGAAATCTGATAACGTCACGTATGATCTTACCCGTCACATCGATTGGACAAAGTTTAGGACAGCAGTAGATGAAGCCGTAACGACGGTAGAAAGGCTTTCACCGCTGGAAGAATATAACTTCCTCTCCAACCTGATCTTAGACAGCGCGCTTCAAGCTCAAACTCGACCAGTTCCCGGGACGTCATCTCGCAGGAAACCTCCTTCTCCATGGTGGGAGCAATGCACCGAGGTTTACCGTAAAAAGTCCGACGCGTTTAAAGTTTTCCGTAGACGTGGAACACCTGAGTACTTCGAAGTATACACGGCTCTCGAACGTGAACTTAAGAGCCTCATCAAGGCCAAGAAACGCGGTTACTGGCGAACATTCGTGAACGGGCTATCGCGCGAAACGTCGATGAGTACTCTTTGGAACACGGCGCGAAGGTTGCGTAACCGAACTACGAACAACGAGAGCGAAGAGTACTCGGACCAATGGATCCTCAAATTCGCGCGAAAAGTTTGTCCAGATTCTGTGCCGGCACGGATGATTCCTCGCGAAAACACGTATTCGATAGATGAGATTAGCCAACCCTTTTCAATGGTAGAGTTCTCTCTCGCACTCCTTTCGTGTGGCAATACGGCTCCAGGCGCTGATAGGATCAAGTTCAACTTGCTCAAGAACCTCCCAGACGTCGCGAAGAGGCGCATGTTGAACTTGTTTAATCAGTTTCTAGAACTCAACATTGTACCGGATGATTGGAGACGGGTGAGAGTTATTGCCATTCAAAAACCTGGTAAGTCCGCGTCCGACCACAACTCCTATCGACCCATCGCGATGTTATCTTGTATTCGAAAGTTGTTGGAGAAAATGATCCTTTTCCGTCTGGACAAATGGGTTGAGACGAACAACCTGCTTTCAGATACTCAATATGGTTTCCGTAGGGGTAAGGGAACGAACGACTGTCTCGCGTTGCTTTCCACAGATATTCAGTTAGCTTTTGCTAAAAAGAGCAAATGGCTTCTGTATTCTTGGACATAAAGGGGGCTTTTGATTCAGTATCTGTTGAAGTTCTTTCAGATAAACTCCACGCTTGTGGCTTTTCACCATTAATGAATAATTTTTTGTACAATTTGCTGTCAGAGAAACATATGAGCTTTTCTCATGGAACCTCTACAGCTTCACGATTTAGCTACATGGGTCTCCCCAGGGATCATGTTTAAGCCCCCTTTTGTATAATTTTTATGTCAAAGACATTGACGGTTGTCTAGGTGACAACTGTACGTTGAGACAACTTGCAGATGACGGCGTAGTGTCTGTCACGGGACCCAATGGGGTCGATCTGCAAGGACCCTTACAGGATACCTTGGACAATTTGTCTACTTGGGCTCTAGAGCTAGGTATCGAATTCTCTACGGAGAAAACTGAGTTGGTAGTTTTTCTAGGAAGCATAACCCAGCACCACCGAAGCTTCAAATTTGGGGTAAGCCGATAGCTCATTCTATGTCATTTAAATATCTTGGGGTCTGGTTCGATTCAAAGTGCACCTGGAGATCCCATATTGAGTATGTGAAGCGAAAGTGCCAGCCAAGGATCAACTTTCTCTGCACAATTACCGGAACCTGGTGGGGAGCTCATCCACAAGATCTTCTAACGTTGTACCGGACAACGATTTTGTCGATTATGGAATACGGTAGTTTTTGTTTTCAGTCAGCGGCTCGGTCGCACTTCATTAAACTGGAACGTATTCAGTATCGGTGTCTTCGTATCGCGTTAGGTTGCATGCACTCGACTCACACCATGAGTCTTGAAGTGCTGGCTGGCATGTTGCCACTCTCGGATCGGTTTACAGAATTATCTCTCCGGCTCCTCACCAGGTGTGAAGTTATGAACCCCCAGGTGATCGAAAATTTTGAGAAGCTCCTTGAGTTGAACCCTCAAACCCGCTTCATGACCTTGTACCATTTGTACATAACACAGGATGTCAGCCCTTCGCCGAACATTTCCAATCGTGTTTGCTTCTTCGATTTCGACAATTCGGTTCATTTTGATTTATCCATGAAGCTGGAGCTTCGTGGAATCCCAGAGCATCATCGTCCTATGATTGCTCCGGTGATATTCGCTGCAAAGTTTGGCCTAGTTGATTCCACCAAATCGTTTTTCACTGACGGGTCTTTGATAGAGGAGTCAGCAGGCTTTGGTATATTTAATGAAATTTATAGCGCCAACCGTAAACTTCAAGCCCCTTGTTCCGTGTATGTCGCTGAATTAGCGGCAATACATTTTACGCTAGAAATTGTTGCCTCTTTACCACCGGATCAGTACTTCATTTTCACGGATAGTCTCAGTTCTATAGAGGCTATTCGCTCCTTGAGGCCGGTGAAGCACTCCTCGTATTTTCTCATGAAAATACAGGAGCTTCTAAGTGCTTTATCTTCGCGTTATTTTATCATCACCTTTGTATGGGTCCCATCTCATTGTTCAATTCCGGGCAATGAGAAAGCGGACTCGCTTGCAAAGGTGGGCGCTATAGAAGGCGATATTTGTGATCGACAAATCGCCTTCAACGAATTTTTTCCTATTTTTCGTCAACAGTCACTCGTCAGCTGGCAGTATAAATGGAGTAAAGGAGATTTGGGGCGATGGCAACATTCTATCATCCCAAAGGTGTCGAAGAAATCTTGGTTTAGGGGGATGGATGTGGGTCGAGACTTCATTCGTGTCATGTCTCGCCTCATGTCCAATCATTATTCTTTGAACGCTCATTTATACCGGGTTGGGCTGAGCGACAGCAATCTCTGTGAATGTGGACAAAGCTATCAGGACGCAGATCACGTTATTTGGTCTTGTTCTGAGCATCGTGAGGTCAGATCGGGGCTTTATGATTCCCTTCGGGCTCGAGGTAGACAACCCAATGTGCCCATTCGAGATATTTTGGCTGTACGTGATTTGGAGTACATGAAACTCATTTATGTGTTTTTGACTAACATTAGCATTAGATTGTAGTTAGTTTAACGTGTATGTTTAGTATAAGTTTTTTTTTTCTGTGTTCGTGTGTTTTTTTTTTCTCTTTCAAAAATGTTCGAATAAAAAGAAAACCAAAAGTTGTGTAGTTATAAGTGTTTCAATAATTTAGAATTTAAATTTAATGTGTTATGTAAACCATACTTTAAATTCCCACCCTCTTTCCCATCCGTAATTTGTAATTCCTATTAACCTCGAGACGGCCGCGAGTAATCGGCTCTATCCTCCTAACTTTAGTTTTAAGATAAATGATGTATAAAAGTATGAAAATTTGGCTCTGTAAAGTTTATTCGATTGAGCCTGTACAAATAAATGATTATTAAAAAAAAAAAAAACATCTTTTAGTGATTCGATCGCGATCTTTTTGAACGATTCTACTAGTAAAATCGTAAATATTTTATTTTGTGTCGACATAGCTATTTTCTTAATATTCATTTCATCAAGCATGTCATTCAACCTTAGACAAGCGGACGCTAGAGTCTGAATTCCATCGGCTGTGACTGCACATAATTCTTCATTTTCTTTTGGATCCGTTATAATAATTGTTATTTCATCATTCGAGCTCGTTATTGTGTATAGTTTTGGTAGTTTGTACGTTTTTGGAGAATTGTCCGTTTCGTAGATAGACAGTTGCGCACCTGTCTGCTCTGTTGAATTCGGATTCCTTATTGTCGTATTATTTTTAGTCATAGACCTAGTGTTAACCTTTAAAATCATTTCTTTTAATTCGTCTGATGTGATTGCTACTCTAGAGAGAGCATCAGCACCAACGTTGTTTTTTCCTTTGATATACTCGATTTCAAAGTCGTAATCTTCTAGATCTAGACGCATTTGCGCAAGCTTTTTGGTAGGTTCTTTCATCCCAAAGAGATACACTAAGGGTCTGTGATCGGTTCTGATTTTAAATTTTCTTCCATAAATGTAGGGTTTAAAATGATTAATTGCCCAATGAATGGCAATCATTTCTTGAAAAATTGTGTGTTTTTTGGCTTCCGCCTTATTAAAAGTTTTGCTAGCGTAAGCAATGGGTAGGTCATCACCATCGTGGTCTTGAGATAGCACTGCTCCACATGCTACATTTGATGCATCTGTCGTAATTATGAAGTCTTTTGTAAAGTCCGGATATTTTAGAATTTGTGGGGATAGTAAATGAGATTTTAATTTTTCAAAGGCCTTTTGACATTTATCAGTCCATTCAAACTTTGTGTTTTTCTTTAATAGGTCATTTAATGGTTTTGCTATTCCTGCGAAATTTGGTACAAATTTTCTATAGTAATTACAAAATGCGACAAATCTGCGAATATCATCAGCATTTGCTCGAATGGGAAATTTTTTGACTGCTGAAAATTTAGAATCATCGGGGTAGATTCCTTTATCAGTAATCTTATGCCCTAGATAAGTAACTTCAGATTGAAAAAAATTACATTTTCCTGGATTTAATTTTAAATTGTAGTGTCTGAGACGTTCAAAAACATTGGTTAAATTTGTTAAATGATGTTTTGTAGAACATCCTATTACGATAATATCATCAATGTATATAAATTGCGTGTTCAGGTGTTAGACCTGCCATGGCTATTGTCATCATACGCTGAAAACTATTTGGACTGATATTTAATCCAAACGGCATTCGCGTATATTGATAATGGCCTGACGGGGTTGAAAAAGCTGTATACTTGCGTGATTCTTCTGTAAGCGAAATTTGGTGAAATCCTGACATAAGGTCAAGAGTACTGAAATATTTTGCCCTACCAAGTTGATCTAAAATAGAATCGATTCTTGGTAATGGGAATTTGTCTGCTAAATTTTTTTTATTGAGTTGTCAAAAATCGACAACCAATCTCCATTTTTTATTATTATTATTTGACTTTTTTGGTACTAGTAAAATTGGTGAATTGTATGATGAAACTGAGTGTTCCACAATATTTTCTTTAAGCATTTTATCTACTTGTGTTTGTATTTCTTCCGTTTGTGAATGGATCTGTTTGTAATTCGGAATATACGTCGGGATATTATCTGATAGATGTATGTCCTGAGAATAATAATTATTGGTTGAAAGAGTATCTTCGTTTAAACAGAAGATATCTGAATAATCCGTAATTAATTGTTTAAAATCTTTTTGAACAAAATTAGGTATATTTTCTGTGTCAACTTCATTCCAAATGTTTTCTTTACGTTTATGATTACTGGTATTGCTAGTTTTTAGAACGTAATAATTGTCAAGAGGCTCTGTGATAGGGTTAATCTGATCGTAGGGTATGTATACTGGTTCATTTGTAGTATTAATGAATTTTGCAAAGGGTTCGTCTTTGGAAATGATCGTATTGCCCAAAAAAATTCCTGGTTGGATTTCTTTAGCATGTACTACCATTTCATTTTTGTAAGTCTCATTTGTTATTCGTCGAATGGTTTCACTCCTTTGAGGAAGTATGAATCCATTCTTAAAGTTGTCTTCGATAGGTGCTGATACTGTTACATTGCCTAAATCAAAGTGTAACAGCCATGATTCATAATCGATTTTACATCTATTTTCTGCAAGAAAATCACGTCCAAGGATTCCATCGGTTTGAACAGGAAATCCTTTAGATACTAAATGAAATGTATGTTTAATTTTTAATCCATTACCAAAAATTAATTCTGTGTCGGCGGTGGCAATGGTTTCAATTTTTGTATCGGTAATTCCAGTTAATATAATTTTTCTTGAAGTATTTATTAGTTTATCTGGGTTTACTTTGTTAATTTTGAATAAAGATGTGTCTGCTCCACTATCTACTATTAATGTTATTTTTCATTGACATTGAAGTTTCTATACAAACAAAATTCGATGCATTTAAATTTATTGAGAGGATCGGTCTACCCGATCTCTCCTCTCTAAAAAATCATTATGTCGGTTTTCTTGTCGGTCGTTTCTCTCGTCTCTTCCCTGCTCTGGGTTATTTGTTTCGGATGAGGCATGATAAACTCTACCTCGTCCTGATCCGTTCCTGTTATCATTATTGTTATATGACCTTTCTTGCCGACGGTCATTGTTTCTGTAATTGCCGTTATTGTTTGGGCCATTGGATCTATAATTGTTATTATTGTTAAAGCTGTTATTTCTCCAATTGGAGTTACGTCCATTGAAATTTTTATTTTGACGCCAAGATGGGTTACTGTTGTTCCTCCAATCTTGACCTTGTCGATAAGTTCCTCTATACGAAGAGTTCCTATATTGCGGTGGTGGACCTCTCGAGTTTTGTTTGTAAAACAGTACATTTGCAGTTTGTACTGTATCATTGTCATTCTCTGCAGCCCTTCCAATTGCTTCGTTAAGGTTACTGAAGGTCCCTGATTTTATTATCATTTGGGTACCCACGTTTTTCAAGCCATTAGCTAGGGCCTTTATCCCTGCTTTGTTGGCCATTTTTGTTGCTGTGTCTATCGGTATTTCGTCATTAATGTATGCTGTTTCCAGCTGGTTTGTGAGTTCTTCAATCTCACTTGAAAATTTGTTTAACGCTCCATTCTGACGGGTGGCGTTCAATTTTGCCAACACAACATCTGCTGAGATGTGTTGTTTGCACTTCCTTTTTAGGTTATCAACAATAGCATTAATATTGGCTGGTGCATCTCCTACCGCTGACCTAGCCTTTTTTTCTAATTTCGATAATACGACTTGTACTGCTAAGGGTTCAGTCGCTGCCGTTGTAGCTGTTTTCAAAGCTGTAAGTGCGGCAATTATATTATTTAACTTTTCACCATTCCCATCATACTGAGGTATGAGGGACGAGGCGATTTTTATTATTTCCGTTGCAGTTGCCATTTTTATAGTATTCAGACTTCTATTGTTTTCACCAGCACTTTAAATGTGATGGTGCGTTTGGTATTGCTTAATTTTTCGTCTAAAATTTGTGTTATGCGGTCAAAAGCTTTTTCTGAAGCTTCTCTAAAATAATTAAATTTTGATTCTGACAATACTTCTGCCAGTTGGAATAAGGATAACTGTACTGATTTGTACAATTCCTTGCTTTTTTCTTTCTTTTGGATTAACGTCTTAAATAGATACTTCGTATTTACTGACTTTTTTAAATGTGACTCCAAAATTAGAAGTTCTGATAATTTACTTTCTAATTCTGGGATATTCATATCATTGCTAAACAAAAATATTAGTTTACAATACAACTCCACAAAAGACGTATAAAAACTTATGTCGTGACATTAGAAAAAAAATAGGTATGTATTACGTTTTGCTTTTAATATTTTTATATTACATTATAATTCACTCACATCACTTTGTTCTGTTGCTTGTTGTCGTTGAATTCCTGCCACCAGGCTGGTTTATTTTTCTTCGGATTCCTCCGTTGCCCTGCCTACCATTCCTAGGTTGTGGGATGCTGCTACTGATGATTTTCCTTTATTTTTATTACACTGTTTACCTTCTTATGGCGAGGTAGATGCCTTTCTTCTTTACGGACACTTAAACGTTTGTTTCACCAGAGCTTAATACGCTGCAAGTAGAATTCTTCCGCCTACATTTTTCTCATGGGCATCTTCGTGCGACATGATACCTTGCGGCGTCGTGATTATTAATATGCCTGATATGCGAGGCAACACTTTGCGCGAAAATTCAAGCACGTCTTTTGCTTTGACGATTTTGCCGTTCATCAAACACAAATCATTTGCAGTCACTAAAAGTTCGAATTTGACCCCTGTAATCGATTTTATTTTGATTAAGTTCCGAGCTTCTAACAGGTGTGTAATTTTCTTTATGGTATTGTTCTTTATCACGATCTTCACTAATGGATTTTTATTTCTTAAAGCACTTTGTATGGCTTTTGCCAAAATGTTCAATTCGTCTCTAGCCGACATTTCGACCCTTTTTTTTTTTACTTCCCAATTGAGATTTCATTTAGGGCAATTATTGATCTTGCCTTTTTGAACGCTTTTTTATTGAGATAGCGCTTTACTTCAATCACTACCGTAATTAATAGGTGTCCTATAACCACTGCTAAGATAATCCCTAGCATGAACTCATGGTTATCGAGTTTGATTGAGTGTTCACTTTGCACATTTATTATTTTCACCTGTTGGTCACAATTATGGTTAACCGTTGACTTGGACTCTTCATTGCCCATTTCAAACTAGTGTTCTGATTTATTTCACCTTAATGTTCTGTGCACTTCAGAATAGTGTTTTTACTCGGTTTGATACACTTTACTAACACTCTGTTTTTCCAACGTTGAAAACACACAAAATGTTCACTTTATGTTCTTGGTAGTGTTTCTAGTTTCTCTGCACTTTACTTTTCACCACCGAACAAAACTCGTCTATTTTCGAGAATTCGAAAATTTTTATAGTTCTTTTTCCAATAGGTTATCAGCCAGTATTCACAACACTTGTTTTCACATGGTCCACGTTTATGCTTTTTCTCCTTTTCCAAATCTTTTTCGTAATCTTGTTTGGCCTGCGCATGTATTTCTTCCCAGAAGGCGCGGCTTTCTTCATCAGACATCAATTCACTCATTTTTAACAGTTTATCGGAAAAAGTCTTAACTCGGTACAAGATTCGTACATTTGGTTCACTGTATTAAATCGGTTTCACTTTTACCGCGGACAGGTTTTTTGACTGTCATGAGGTCGCCATATAATATTGCTCCTTTACCAAAGCAGTATTTTTCGGTGCTGATTCGATAAGCCAGGCTTTGGTCAGCCTTACACGCACTCGTTCAGACAAGAGAGCCAAAGCAGTTAGTAGTATCTACAGTTGGAGAACTGTAGAGCACTTTGCTAAAGGATTATTTCGGTTTGCAGTGTATTCGGACTAGCCGAATATTGCATCGAAACGCAAGGTCTTGTGTATGAACATAGACTGTCTAGTACTTTATTTTCCATTGGTTTTTATAGTTGAACATGTATCATAATTTACAATTCGGGTTCACTTAATCTAGTATGCTAAAGTGAGAAGGAAGATACGCCTGGGACAGCGTTGACAAATATTGAACCTTTTTTGACTATGTTGCTTTTCACGCAACGATCGATAAATTATTATTTTGGTTACCCGACACTTTTCAAGTGTTCCATACTGGTCCGTAAGCGCAAGACCTCCGTGCTGCATATATGCGGTAGAGAATAGAATACTCAGCGAAAACAGTTGTTGGTGCATCCCTGACCGTCCTCTATCTATCGCATAACGGCATGACGAGTGTATCGAAAACAAACGGTGTGTAGTGGAAATTGAATTGCATTAGGTTAGCCGTATTTGGATGTAACTTTATAATGGGTGATAAAAAGAGGTATAGTACACTCCTTTCTTGAACACTGGAAACATAGTAGAGCACTTCCACTGCATTGGAAATTTTGATTGCTGGAGTGATAAGTTGAAAAGCAGAGAAAGTGGAGTAGCTAAAATGTCGGAGCATTTTTTCAACACAGCAGAAGGAATCACGCTTCAGATGGTGAATCGCTTGAAAATACACTCGAAAAGTGTCTTGCAAAAAGACTGCATTTCTCCTCGTTAGTCCGTGCCAGGTTTCCATCGAGAAACACACATGACGGTAGTCCAGTTTCCTTCCTCTTTGAGTTCACGAACGACGAAAATTTTTTCGGATGGCGTCGAAGATTTTCTTGTGTGCGATGTACATAATATTTATAGCGGAGTTTGTTATAGCGCCGATATTCACTGCTGGCGCGATTAAAATCCAATTTGGTAGAGGCACATCTCCGAATGGCAAAAGCGCGAAGAGCCCTAGCGCGCACTCGTTTCATGTTGCGTAGAAGAGCATTAGTCCACGGAGGTTTTCTCGGACTTTGGCACTTCGGTACAGCTGCCAAAACACTCTCACGTAGCAAACAGTTGAAGCAGTCAACAGCTGATTCAATATCAAGGTCATTAAAAACATTCCAGTCGATACGAGATAAGCAGTGTCGAAGCAATTGAAAATCAGTTTTGCGGAAATTGAGTCGATCGGTGCTTACAGGTTCATCAAAATGGAGATTAGGTTCGTATGCTATTGATGTATCCAGAGCGGGATGGTAGTTATCAAGTGGCACAATGGCATCCGGAGCTTCAACGACAGTACATTTGCGCAGTGAATTCTTGCAGATAAACATCAATTCGAGCAAGTTTGATTGGACGTTGGAAACTGAATTAATCTGGCGCAGTCCTAGAAAACCAGTTCCATCGATAAGTAGGCGACTAGCAGGAGTAGAGGTTGAAGCAACTGGGTCAGGAAACGAATACCCGTAACCGGAGGACAACCAATTGAGCCCTGGTTGATTGAAATCTTCGAGCAGAAGAAGCACATCCGTCAAAGTAGTCAACTCAGAGGCAAATTCTGTTGCATCCAGGTGAAGTTGCATAATGCTGCAATCACGTCGTCGGTCAGGAGGAATGTACGAAGCGCCGATAAAAAAGTTTCGTTTGGAAAGACAAACTTTAACCCAAACTGTTTCAATATAATTGAACTGTCCTACGGCGATTTGGCAGGAAACAAGCACATTGGAAACGGCAACAAGAACGCCACCTCCACGCATACGAGAGCTATTAGCTAAACTGCGGTCCACTCTATACACGGTGAAGTTGTCGCCAAAAAGTTGAACTGAGTTGATTCTTCCATCGAGCCAGGTTTCCGTGAATACATAAACATCATATTCGCCATCGAGCACTGCAAAATAAACATCTTCCAATTTGGTCAAAAGTCCTGTGGTATTTTGGTAATACACACGTAGGTTGTTAGTGGGTGCGGTATCCATGACAGTACGGTTAGTTGATGTTGTGTCACGTGGCGTAGTACTAGGATGCAAAAACAAATCAGAAGCCGGATTGGTTCGGTTAAGCTCATACTTGCCTGAGATTGAAGTTTGGAAGACCCCATCACCGCACTCAACAACAGGGCCAGAACGACTATGATGGCAGGAACCAGTAAGCTCGACTGTGTTGAGGGGCTCAAGGGCTTCCATGAGGTGACAGGCAGTGCGTTCTGGATCAGCATGTTCATTGGCTTGAGTGTTGATATCCATTGTTGCAGAATTTACTGGTATTGTTGTATCACGTGGTGGAGTACTAGGATGCAGAAACAAATCAGAAGCCGGGTTGGTTCGGTAATGCTCATACTTGCCTGAGATTGAAGTTTGGAAGACCCCATCACCACGCTCAACAACAGGGCCAGAACGACTATGATGGCAGGAACTGATAAGCTCGACTGTGTTGAGGGGCTCAAGGGCTTCCATGAGGCGACAGGCAGTGCGTTCTGGATCGACATGCTTTACGGTGAAAAGTTCAGTGCTTCCTACTGCAGACTCAGTTGATAGAGTTGTCATGTCATCGGGTGGTAGTTCCGTGTTGGAATAGTCAATATTTCGAAATGTGAGCCTAGAACGTTGGGACACATCAGGAGAGAGAACGTTTCTATAGCATGCGTACTTGCCTGAAACCAGTGGTTGGAAGCCCCCGTCACCATCTTCGACCACAGGTCCAGAACGGCTACGATGGCAGGAAACAGGAAGCACGACTGAGTCTAGAGGAATAGGGGCTTCCTTAATGCAGTAGGCAGTGCGTTCTGGTTCGGATGTGGATTTTACGCAGATGTTAAGGAGCTGTCCACAGGCTGATGTTTACTGACGATTCGTCTCACGTTTTTTGCATGGTTTTCGAATTCTCGGAAGCATACATTTTCTGGGCATTTTCTGACGAACTTGACAGCGCAACGTCTTTCAGCGCTATGTTCACTCCAACTTTGAACGACACGAAGTTCAAACTGGTTGGATCTTTACCTTTTGGGATCAACTTGATTACTTTTGGTTTTGCATCCGCTTCCATGTTCAAGCAGTCCTTAGTGAGTGACAAAATTTCCGCTTCTGATGTACTGGGGTGGAATGCAGAAAGGTAGATCCACACACATTCATCCGTATCGTCCTGTTGTAAAACTTTAACCAGTGGACAAGTTGGCTTAGTACCACGAATAGTAGGAATTTTGATGGTAGAATCGTCATCACGTTTTCTTTTCGGTGTGTTCGATGTATTCGTCCAATTAGAATTTTTCCATGCTGGCTTGGTCATTGGTGTCAGAGGTTTGGCGTCAACTTTGACTGAAAGTGCGTGGACTGCATCACTCAGCTTGACGATGTCATTTTTTAGCGAATTGATTGATGTCTCATCGCCGCTTTGGTCAGAATTACGCTTGACAATTTTCCGGAAATGATCACTGGAGAACAGATCAGCGCAGTCATCACACATCCAAAATACATTACGGGCGTATTCTCCTAGCATTTCAAGTAACGGTTGATCCACTTGCGCGCAAATCGTGTGGAATGAGCATCCACAGTAACCGCGGCAAGAAATACGATCAGAGTCTTGAACAACTTTCTGACAACGAGTGCATGCCATTCTGAATGGTGAGTTGAAAAAGGTGAACGCCAAAACGCCGTATCTGCCCGACTGACTTAAATCAATTGGCGGATGGCCCTGACGTCTCTGGATATTCAAACTGCCCCTCGATCAAGCTGCCGGGAGAGCTAGATTAACACGAGGTTACCGAGCGAACCGATGGTCTAGGTAAACCAGCTTCATGACGAAATGAGGTGGTGTTAGTAGCTGTTCCCTCGAATCCCTTTTCAGGGCCATCAAAACAACTGGAAAAGAAAGTTGACATGTGTTTTGGAAAGCTGGAGGCTGGGTTTCGGGATAATCGATTGTGAAAAACATCTTTCCTGTACCGAAGCCGTAATGTTTTCAACATTTGCACTTTTGGCAGTGTTGTACACACATAGGCCTAGCAGAAACCGTATGCAATTTTAGGTGAATGAAACCAGCTTCTTGAGTTAAAGTTTCCCAAATGAATAAAACTCATTCGCACTGCAAGGTACAGGGGATGACCAAAAAGGAGAAGACTAGCAAAATTTTGTCCAGATTCAAAGTAATACAGTTCGGTGAATAAATAACCGATTTTGATAAAACTAGAAGCGTTCGACGGGGAATTTATTTTTGTTTTAGCATGTTTAATCAAAATTTGTTTTGACTTCCGGGCACCGGAGATAGTACGGATACTTTGAGGTTATGTCAAATGTGCTAATTTTCTGCAGCTCGATATTTTTTATGTTACTTGAAAATCGGATATATTATATTTTTCTCAGAAACTAGAATTCATAACAAGTTTGTCAGTCGTTGAAGATCGTGTATAGGCCCATAAACAACCGAGATCTGGCCATTTCCGTGAAATGTAGTTTTTTACCCAATTGCCTGATACTTCTTATGTTGAAAAACTCCTTTTTAATTTATCTGTAACTCTGCGTACCCTTAACCAAATTAGATGCAACTTTTTCCATACGATCACAAATTTATCCTTGTTTTTGGAAGAGTAGCGGACATTTCGTTATTTTCCGTAGTTCCGGATTCATTTTCGGTAATCGTGAAGGAAGTACCGCTACCAGTGTAATGGCCAGAGTTAGAACTGTATCAAACCTGGCGACATATCAAACTTCATGACTTAACAAACCAATACCTCTGGTAGTCAACCTGAGAGTATTCTTTCACATTGGCCACACCTGGTGACGTTCCGGATTCCGGGTTCCCCCAGGGAAGTAGCCAGATTTCGAATGATGTCAAACCCTGGCTTGCGACAATACCGCTGGTGGTCAACCTGAGAGTATTCGGTCACATTGGCCACACCTGGTGACGTTCCGGATTCCGGGTTCCCCCAGGGAAGTAGCCAGATTTCGAATGATGTCAAACCCTGGCTTGCGACAATACCGCTGGTGGTCAACCTGAGAGTATTCGGTCACATTGGCCACACCTGGTGACGTTGCGGATTCCGGGTTCCCCCGGGGAATTGGCCAGATATAGAACGATTCCAAACTATGGATTGCGACACATCAAACTTCATGATTTTACAAATCAAGATTACTGGTTGTTCGGGAGTAACATCACCCTACCCTTGCTACGCCACTGCCGAATGAGAGGACTTCTCTCCCAACGATCGTTCCTCCGATCCGAGATGGTATTCTCCATACCACTTCGACCGATAGCGATCACGGGCGATCGTTATCGGTGACGTCACAGCAGGGATCATCTGGTTACTGGATAGTGGATGATCTGCTGTGCGAATAGTCGTGTCGGCTCTGACTCTCGAGAAGGATGGATGAGAGCAGAGCCACAATGGAAACAGATGTTTTGTGTTAAGTGTTGTACCGTAAATAGATTAAACGTACTGTAAATATTGTAAATAAAGTGTATGTCGGACGAATTATGTTTATGTAAATAGAATGTGTGTTGAGGACGAAATATATGTGCTGTGTGATTGATGGACGGATGTGTGATACTGTGTATGTTAAAAGGATGAATAGAACACCAAAGGAATCCTCAACCCCAACCAATAATGTACAGTTCACCTAAGGAGACGCCCGGTATTTTACACCCCACAACTGGCAGTAATTAATTACCCCCCAATCGGTGTTGGTTAGGGTCCGGTAACCCAACATTATGGTCCTTCGAGCCGGATATATCGGCAAACCGGACAAAGGAAACTGCCAGCGTTGGTTAATTCTTGGCTTGGATTCCAAAATGGTTGGTTTGGAGGCGCAATTAGCCAGCAGCCATCACTGTGGCATAAATAACATCGCCATTACTTTCGGATCGATATGGCACTGGGTATGATGGCTGCTAGGAGTTGAATACTCGAACAACAAACAAAAACAAATATGGACACTTTGGATTCTCGGACATTGGTACTGGACTGGAAAATACATCTTGCTTAACACATAATACTCTAGTTATGCTGCGTTGGACACATTATAAAAACCACGGCGCATTGCCTGGTTTACCAGGTAATTATAAGCGCAGTATATGTCCAGCCGAATGGACACAACCTATTTCTATTACTGACACACTTTCCATTATCGGTCAACAATAACAACACTCATCTGGAGCGAGCTAAAAAAAACAACAAGACCTCACTACAACCTATGATCACAGCTGATGGATCAGCTGTTCAGCCGATTTGGACGTCAACTAGCCGAAACCGTACCAAGGGATACAGTTGACACACCCACTACGATCGATTCGAAAGGCGACGGGAGAATCACGATCGATATTGGAACACATACATTTGTTGGAACGACTGTTTGGAGGAAGATTTGGTTGTGTCTATCCCATTTTCGGTTTGGACCAAGCATGCATAGACGACCGCAATGGGAGAGAGTCGTACACAATACATGCATGGTAGCCTACGGATGAATACGGATCAGTTCGTGGCGTACTCTGTCGGATCGTTTATGGGCCAACGATGATGTCATACATAAGAGTGGTTATGGTTTGGCATGGATCGGTATGGCATCGAGTAGCTGCACTTACTTGTCCAGCTGATGGATCAGCTGTTCAGCCGATCTGGATGTCAATAAACCGAAACCGATGCGTTCCAAGGGATATGGTTGGCACACTCACTACGAACGATTCGAGTGGGGACTGGATAACCACGAGTGATAAGGAATCACAAGGAACCAAATCACAACAAACGTCGCTCGGACCGACTGATCGAAACGAAATTTGGTTCTATCATATTTTCGGTTTGGACCTAGCACACAAACTGAACGCAACAGGAGAGAACCGAATTTTATATACTAGCACAGAGATAAAAGGTAGCCTACGGATGGATGCGAATCAGTTCGTGACGCAATCGTTCGGAGCGATAATGGGCCAACAATGACGACATACATCGGTTGGCGTGGATCGGAATGGAATCGGGTAGCTGCACCTACTTGTTCAGGTAAGCAGCTTACATGTATATGTCTAGCCGAGCTAGGCATTACGTTTTCGGTAGCTAACACCACTATTTTTTTCGGAACCCACAATGATGACGTATTCACCATCGGCACACATTCACGGAGGCCAATCATATGGTCGTCGATCAGCTGATCGATAGAAACAAATGGAACAAATGGATTTTGGATAACGGAATTCAATTTGGACGACCATTGAAAGGAGAGTCAGACACAAGGGTGTCTGCTATTAACACCAGGTTGAGTACATGGGTTGCTCAATGATCCATCAAAGCAGGTGCAAGGATGTCTGCGGTTTTTTCCACGGTTTGGGCAAATCGGTGCTCATTACCGAATCCTAACATCAATCCAATCGAAATTCATCACACAGGGTGCTTGAATGGACAAACTCCGACGGTTGATCACACAGGGTGATCGACCCAAACCCTCGGGCAGGACACAAGGGTGTCCTGTATCGGTTCCTTGGTTTGTGTACATAGGGTGCGCAAACCAATCCTAGGAAAGAACACAAGGGTGTTCAATCTCCATCGGTTTGTGCACAAATGGTGTACAAACCTATCCATGGCAAGGACACAAGGGTGTCCTAGGAATGTCAGGCCAAGGAGAGGATACAAGGGTGTCCTCTAGGTACAATTTCTAGGTCTTGAGTACAAAGGGTGCTCAAGACTAAGGCCAAGGTTTGGACACAAGGGTGTCCTCTAGCCTTTCCACGGTCTGTGCACAAGGGTGTACAGACCTATCTAAGGTATGGGTACATGGGTACCCAAGGAATCAACCGAGGCTTGGGCACATCGGGTGCTCAAGGATAAACCACACCGGAAATCAAACCATATGTAGGCACTAGGGGTGTCTGCATTATGGACTCGGATAAAGGAACCAAGGGCAAAACATTGAAAGGATATGGGAACCAAACCGCTTGCATTATTGGCACTACTTTCGAGATGGAGCGAATTAATAATAGATGACATCACCCTCTGGCTGAGGGCATCATTGGAAGTTTTACCAGGTTAGTTAAACAGTATATGTACCAGCCGAGGTGACATTCGGATTCTATATTCAATATTTTCCCACATGTACTTGACTTTGAAATGAGGATATTCGCCAAAGTCACCACTGAACCAATCGGACTCATTCAACGATCGAGTATCGTCGCAAACAACATCGGCATCAATGGATGGCGCCACCTACGGCAAGATGACCATCACGACTTGGTATTGGACTTGGTACTTAGTATTGGAGACTAGCGAAATCTTAGGCCATCCTGGAATTTCAACTCTAACAACGGACGAACGTCGGAAGGACATCATCGCAACGACATCAGGATAAACTCAAAATCAATCAACCAAGGAACAGGAGCGCAAAAACTGAAGGATGCACACATCGGTATTACATTCGTGCGAATCAAACGCGGAGAACGGAGAGACGAACGAGATATTTTCACCATCAGTGGAGAGCTGAGTGACGGATATTTTTACCATCAGCGGCAGTCGCAGGTCTTTGAGGGTGGGTGAGCAACCAATTCACCCGCAATACTAACTTTTGTACGTTGAAACAAGGGGATGGAAGAAGGCTGTACGTCGTTGATTATAACTACGGAATGGTTTATTCAGAAATGTAGGACATTTCAGGGTGGGTGAGTATGTTCGGGAGTAACATCACCCTACCCTTGCTACGCCACTGCCGAATGAGAGGACTTCTCTCCCAACGATCGTTCCTCCGATCCGAGATGGTATTCTCCATACCACTTCGACCGATAGCGATCACGGGCGATCGTTATCGGTGACGTCACAGCAGGGATCATCTGGTTACTGGATAGTGGATGATCTGCTGTGCGAATAGTCGTGTCGGCTCTGACTCTCGAGAAGGATGGATGAGAGCAGAGCCACAATGGAAACAGATGTTTTGTGTTAAGTGTTGTACCGTAAATAGATTAAACGTACTGTAAATATTGTAAATAAAGTGTATGTCGGACGAATTATGTTTATGTAAATAGAATGTGTGTTGAGGACGAAATATATGTGCTGTGTGATTGATGGACGGATGCGTGATACTGTGTATGTTAAAAGGATGAATAGAACACCAAAGGAAACCTCAACCCCAACCAATAATGTACAGTTCACCTAAGGAGACGCCCGGTATTTTACACCCCACAACTGGCAGTAATTAATTACCCCCCAATCGGTGTTGGTTAGGGTCCGGTAACCCAACATTATGGTATTTATGCTATTCTTTTTCCACACACCACATCACACATTCGTACATCTATCACTCAACATTCTTACGCAACACACATAGTTCGTCCAATATACGCATTTGTACAGAACACGCAGCACATGGTAAAACATCCGATGTTGCACTCAGCCAGAGTGTAGTGTCATCCATGTTTGTTGACTTTAGGATACGATTATCAACTCCTAGCAGCCATCATATTCCATTGCCATATCCATCCAAAGTAATGGCGATGTTGAGATAATTGTTTATGCCGCAGTGATGGCTGCTGGCTAATTGCGCCTCCAAACCAACCATTTTGGAATCCAAGCCAAGAATTAACCAACGCTGGCAGTTTCCTTTGTCCGGTTTGCCAATATATCCGGCTCGAAGGACCATAATGTTGGGTTACCGGACACTAACCAACACCGATTGGGGGGTAATTAATTACTGCCAGTTGTGGGGTGTAAAATACCGGGCGTCTCCTTAGGTGAACTGTACATTATTGGTTGGGGTTGAGGTTTCCTTTGGTGTTCTATTCATCCTTTTAACATACACAGTATCACACATCCGTCCATCAATCACACAGCACATATATTTCGTCCTCAACACACATTCTATTTACATAAACATAATTCGTCCGACATACACTTTATTTACAATATTTACAGTACGTTTAATCTATTTACGGTACAACACTTAACACAAAACATCTGTTTCCATTGTGGCTCTGCTTCTCGAGAGTCAGAGCCGACACGACTATTCGCACAGCAGATCATCCACTATCCAGTAACCAGATGATCCCTGCTGTGACGTCACCGATAACGATCGCCCGTGATCGCTATCGGTCGAAGTGGTATGGAGAATACCATCTCGGATCGGAGGAACGATCGTTGGGAGAGAAGTCCTCTCATTCGGCAGTGGCGTAGCAAGGGTAGGGTGATGTTACTCCCGAACATACTCACCCACCCTGAAATGTCCTACATTTCTGAATAAACCATTCCGTAGTTATAATCAACGACGTACAGCCTTCTTCCATCCCCTTGTTTCAACGTACAAAAGTTGAATCAATGTGTTGGTGGGTGAATTGTTCCTGTATCCAATTGCATACTGCAGGCACTCCTAATGCCTACATCCAGCTGTGGACATTCCTATGTCCACTCGGCGTTTGATTACCGAGCACCCGATGTGCCCGAGCCTTGAGCGTAGCAAGGGTAGGGTGATGTTACTCCCGAACACTGGTGCTCAACCTGAGAGTTTTTGGTCACATTGGTCAAACCTGGTGACGCTCCGGGATCCGGGTTCCCCCAGGGAAGTGGCTGGATTTAGAACGATGTCCAACCTGGCTAGCAACACATCAAACTTCATGATTTTACAAACCAATACCACTGGTGGCGAATCTGAGGTTTCTATTGTGTTCATCTGTTCATCAGGATTCAATGGCAAATTATTCAAACAAAGTTTCGAAAATATATAAAAGTTCGGATATGCTAACAATAATTCAGTTATTTTGATTAGATAGATCGTTTCAAATGAAAATCGCGTTTAATAAGGCGTGGGTCCACCATTCGCATTCAAAGCGGCTAGGATACGCCTAGGGATGGAATCGTACAATTTTCGGATTGTTTCGATAGGTTACCTATCATAGGTATTTTATACCACTCATCGATCAAAACCTTCTCTAACGCTTTTAGAGACGATGGTGGTGTAAATACACTTCTCACGCATGCTTCTAATGTAGACCAAAGTGGCTCGATAATGTTGAGGTCTGGTGACTGTGCTGGCCAATCAAGGTGATGAAAGTCTGTGTCATGCTCTTCGTACCTCGCCTTTATGATTTGAGCAGTGTGGATTGGAGCGTTGTCATCTTGGAAGATTCCTCTGCAATCAGGAAAGATGGTCTTCATCATTGGCAGCACCTGTTGGGCAATTGTGTTATTTTAAGTATATTGTGAAGGTTTTCTAAAAAATACCTGGTCATCCAATATTTCTTTATAATCTTTGGCCTTTATTTTTCCCTTCATAGCAACTAAAGGCCCAAGAGAATGCCACGATATTGCACCCCATACCATAACTGACCCCCCGCCATGTTTAACGGTTGGCAGAAGGCAGCCAGGATTGTAGGCTTCTCCAGGAATACGCCATACGTACACTCGACCTGTAATTGGAAACAAGGTAAAAGATGATTCGTCCGACCACACAACTTGGTTCCATTGATCTGGCGTCCATTCCTTATGATCCTTGCACCAGCGCTTCCTGTTTACCGCGTTTTGCGGTTTTATTAGCGGTTTAGAAATGGCCGCACGAGCGTAAAGATTCATGTCGTGCAGCTCCTTTCGGACAGTTGATGTAGAAACTGGTTCTTGTTTCGCATTGTTCAAAGCAGCAGTTGCGTTAACAGCACTAATGCGTCTGTCTGCTTTGACTATGCGCTTCAACGAACGTTGCTGCCGGTCATCCATCTTTTGCTTCCGTCCACAGCTACTTTTATCAGGCGATGTTTTTCCATGTTTTTTATATTCCGACATTATCCGGCAAACTGTGGCCCTGGCAACAACAACCAGTTTGCATGTTTCAGCGATCGAAGCACCGGCTTCTCGAGCACCGACTATACGGTCCCGTTGAAATTCCGTAAGCTCTAATGGCATTTCGAACTGCACACTTCAGCACTTAACCTTGATTTGTCCCATGCTCAAGCACTCAATCCTGTCACCCTTTGTCTTCTTCTATGCAAACATGTACACGGATAAAAAATAATACCCAATTTGAGTTCTATTCCGCCAGGTCGATGGTTCCGTAAGCCAAATTAATTTTTAGTTATTTTTCAATTAATTTTGAGTTATTTTTAGTTTAGTATTGTTTTGTAATATCATGAAGTTTGATGTGTCGCAATCCATAGTTTGGAATCGTTCTATATCTTGCCAATTCCCCGGGGGAACCCGGAATCCGCAACGTCACCAGGTGTGGCCAATGTGACCGAATACTCTCAGGTTGACCACCAGCGGTATTGTTTTGTAAAATCATGAAGTTTGATGTGTCGCAAGCCAGGGTTTGACATCATTCGAAATCTGGCTACTTCCCTGGGGGAACCCGGAATCCGGAACGTCACCAGCTGTGGCCAATGTGAAAGAATACTCTCAGGTTGACCACCAGCGGTATTGTTTTGTAAAATCATGAAGTTTGATGTGTCGCAAGCCAGAGTTTGACATCATTCGAAATCTGGCCACTTCCCTGGGGGAACCCGGAATCTGGAACGTCACCAGGTGTGGCCAATGTGAAAGAATACTCTCAGGTTGACTACCAGTGGTATTGGTTTGTAAAATCATGAAGTTTGATGTGTCGCAAGCCAGGTTTGATACAGTTCTAACTCTGGCCATTACACTGGTAGGGTACTTCCTTCACGATTACCGATAATGAATCCGGAACTACGGAAAATAACGAAATGTCCGCTACTCTTCCAAAAACAAGGATAAATTTGTGATCGTATGGAAAAAGTTGCATCTAATTTGGTTAAGGGTACGCACAGTTACAGATAAAATAAAAAGGAGTTTTTCAACATAAGAAGTATCAGGCAATTGGGTAAAAAACTACATTTCACGGAAATGGCCAGATCTCGGTTGTTTATGGGCCTATTCACGATCTTTAACCACTGACAGACTTGTTATGAATTCTAGTTTCTGATTAAAATATAATATATCAGATTTTCAAGTAACATAAAAAATAACGAGCTGCAGAAAATTAGCACATTTGACATAACCTCAAAGTATCCATGATATCTCCAGTGCCCGGAAGTCAAAACAAATTATATTTCCCGTCGAACGCTTCTAGTTTTATCAAAATCGGTTATTTATTCACCGAACTGTATCACTTTGAATCTTGACAAAATTTTGCTAGTCTTCTCCTTTTTGATCATCCCCTGTATATCAATCAAGTTTGTAGTGCGAACGTTTAGTGTATGGGAATTAGATTTGGAAGGAAACCAATTTCGGCCACTCTTTAAACAATCAAGCGATCTAAATTGCACATTGCTTCGTAGTCCTACGTCAACTTTGCGTACAACCCCATTGGGCTGTCCCTTCTAGTTTTAATGCGTTATTATTATCTCAGGTGTTTATTTTATATTCATGAGAATTTATCATATATTAACCAACCTTTTCTCCCATACCCATTGCAAAGAATAATGATATTTTATAAAAAACACTCTCTTTCTTCTACGAGATCTCATATATTTATATATATTTCGATTTTCTTCACTTTTTAGCCGTAATGGATTCACTAATTCACCTGATATTCACATAGAATCATGAATAATAATTTCACAAGAAAACCATAGACCATATTTTAGGTACGCATTTAACCTTATATTCCCAAATATGGCCTGATGTATTTATCACATAGTAAAATGTAGAATATAAAAGTTTTCAATGGAAAAGTAAGAGTCAGCGGTTTTGTATTTTTCGAAGGGCTTATCATACCAACACCTTTATAACTAAATTAATATGGTGGGAACTTTAATGTTTTGAAATGGAATGGCCGATTGATCACATGAGAAAGTCATTTAGATGTTATAAAGTAGTTTTATATTCCGTATAGTATACCGAATATAACCGAATGCCGGAGCGATAATATAAATAAATGCCCGGAGAGATGAGATAAATAAACTTTACTGAAATTCGTTCGAACAACAATCCTTAATGATATCCATATCCATCGAAAGTTTTCGACTCAATAATGTAAGTTGGCGACTTTTCATGGTCCAGTACAGCAAACGCCTTGTTAGGCATGTCTTAGCAAAGGTATAACTAGTTGAATATCGTTTCTAGCTAAATTATTGTATGAGTTATAGTTAAAACTGTAATCGTGCGCTACATAATCGACTGTCAAGGGAAATGTACCCTATATACTTGTATATAACCTTACAACAACTGCAAGATAATTTTTGTTATTTTCTGTTTGATAAAACTTTCTGAACTTTGAACATTTTTAGAGACGCTTACACATCTGAAAATGTTGCAATTGATTATTGTGTTTTCATAACAATCACTAAACCTGTCGGATATGTTCTGATAACGAATTTTATCGTAATTTGAATTCTAGAGTAGTTCAATGTTTATTATTACTCTTGAAATCCAGAATTGCTAAAATTGCATAAATTGTAAATTTTTGATTCTTTGAAGTTGAATTATGCAAAGGCATACTACAACTCAGATTGTATACAAATGATCCGAATGGTATGATATTTAAATGGTGAATGTTGAAAAGGAGATAAGGTACCAGTCAAACTATATGTTTGTATGTACGTATTATAGAATTTACTCCGCTGCCTGTCGTTACTGAAATCCCCCAAACGATGCAAAACATTGTTGATGGTTCCGGCGATGGTGAGAATTCCGAGACGCAGGCCATTCAGGCACAGTATGACATACGAATAAACATTCAGTAATGTTAAGCGATTATGATCATAAAGATGAGCAAAACTATCATTAATTTAATAATTTTATATTCCCTAACACATCCTAAACTATCTTCTAGGCCTTAAAGATAGTCCATCGTAAAACGTGCAACCGTGGCCGTGTCATCATTTAAACCAAAAGGCCCTTTTCAGGGCCACCAAAGAGTTATAAAGAGAGTACAAGAGAATTTTCCCACGCACTGACTTCACAAAACCAAACGGCCCTTTTCAGGACCACCAAATAATATCTCAAGAGCGTACAATAGAATTTTCTTATATACTGGCTTCAAAACGCTGGTCTAATGTCCCAGAAGAGCCGCGTCCGTAATATTGTGATTTTAACTGCTTCTATCGGTAAGGGTAAGCGACCGGCACGAATAATTGAAACCCTTTTAACGCTAATAATAGCCACACAGGATTTCCCTGACATTCTAATGCATCACTTGGTTTAACGTAGTCTACGTCAACCGGTCGTGTCTTGTACACAACCCCACTGATTTTTTCTTTCTAATCGACGGTCTAGCGTACGTGGTACCGAATTAAAACACGAGACACCATAGAATGTACCATTCCCAGCTTCATGATAATGGCACGATGAGAAAGATCCGCATTTTCGAAGAATGTGCGTAAAATTTCATTGCGCTGCTGCGGTTCTTCCGATTCCATGTTCGCAACCATTGCACATCTGCTAGTGAAACTTACACAGCGTAAACAAATACATTGGACTAATTTCACCCAAAATTTCAATAGAAAATACCCAACGGGTAAAAAGTTAAGGCCATTTAAAAGTGGTGCGATTTGATTCCGTAAAACCTTTACATGTAGGGATGTTAGGAGCATAATGAGCATACAAGGTGCGATGAGTATCTTTTATATCTGCACAACCATGCGAGTAAAAAAAGCAGATTTTCATAGTTTGGCAGCTGCACCATAACAAAGTGGCAACGTATTCGTGATTCTTCCCACGCACATGTCACAAAAAGATATTTCAATCGCCGTGGGAGTGTCCCGGTGAACCGTGAAAAAGTGTCTTAGACCGAGAAGGGAAACGATGTGTACTAACTGGTCATCCGAGGTCAGCTCGGATTCCGAGGGTTATCGCTGCCATCAAAAGGAAGATTCGGGCGAATCCAGTGCGTTCAATGAGGAAAATGTAGAAGAAACCCGGAATCCGTGGCAGAATATCGTAACGGAAGATGATCTTTTATTCGCTAAAAACGTCGATTCAAATGTTTGTTTACAAATGCTGATTTGCCCATATATTTCAAAACCATTGCCATAATGTTCCAATACCATTCTAGTTGATAAATCCATTGAACAATTTGCAGTTCACGTTCTAAATACCGAAAAATAGTGAAAAACGCGGAGTGGATGTATTTTTTTTTTTTGACATGAGAACGCCCATTAATTACGTCATGCAAGAAGTGACTTTTTATAACCCCCCGGATTATCACGTTTTCGCTTATGTCGCTGAATTAGCGGCAATACAATTTACGCTAGAAAGGCCAGTAAAGCAGTCCTCGTATTTTCTTATGAAAATACAGGAGCTTCTAAGTGCTTTATTTTCACTTTATCTCATAGTTCAATTCTGGGCAATGAGAGAGCGGACTCTCTTGCGAAGGTGAGCGCTATGGAAGGCAATATTTATGATCGACAAATCGCTCTAAATGATTGTTTTCCTATTTTTCGTCAACGTCAACAGTTACTCGTCAGCTGGTAGTATAAATGGAGCAAAAGAGATTTGGGGCGAAGGCAATATTATATCATCTCAAAGGTGTCGAAGGAGAAATCTAGGTTTGGGGGGATCGATGTGGGTGAGACTTCATTCCTATGATGTCTCGCCTCATGTCCAATCATAATTCTTTAAACGCTCATTTATACCGAGTTGGGCTGAGCGACAGTAACCTCTGTGAATGTGGAAGGACGCAGATCACGACATTTGGTCATGTGCTGAGCATCGTGGAGTCAGATATAAGCTTTATGATTCCTTTCGGGGTTGAGGTAGACAACCCAATGTGCCAGTTCGAGATATTTTGACTATACGTGTTTTAGAGTACATGAAACTCATTTATGTGCTTAAGTTTGTTTAACCTGTATGCTGAGTATTCGTTTTTCATCTATATTTGAGTGTGTATGTTTTTTTTCATTCCCATACATGTTGAAGTCATAAGAAACCCCATAGCTGTATACTTATTAGTTTTTAGACAATTTAAAATAAATGTATTAAGTAAACCATAATTCAAATTTCCACCCATCTTCCCATCCGTAAAATTGTTATTCCTATTAACCTTGACACGGCCGCGAGTAATCGGTTCTATCCTCCTAACTTCAGTGTTAAGATAACTGATTGAGCCTGTACAAATAAATAATTTATTAAAAAAAATATTTCTATATTCATTCACTATCTTAATAATCGTTATTATATTCATCCACTATACTTTATATATTACTATGAAACATTGAATAAACATTGGTAAGAGAAGGAGCATCAGAGTATCACTCAAGCTGAAATTGGACAATGGCGTGGTATGACAACCGGCGTCAAGGAGAGAACTAACTGCTTCATTTTACAGATGGCCAAAATATATATATATATATATATATATATATATATATATATATATATATATATATATATATATATATATATATATATATATATATATATATATATATATATATATATATATATATATATATATATATATATATATATATATATATATGTGTGCGTGTGTGTGTGTGTTTTTTTTTTTTTTTGACGGGATGGAAAATTTGCAACCAACCAGGGTGTGGGGATGAGAGTGCCAACTCCTCGACCCACTAAAAACCCACCCGTGTCTTAAGCCCTGGGCCCTCCCCGGAACCACCTTCGGAGAGGGGGCTATTGTGCTTTTTCAGCACCCACTATGTCTAACTTCTTAGTGCTCTAGTAGTTAGATGGTCCCTGCGACCTGCCTTTGGCCGTTTCGTCATTTTTGTTGGAGATCGAGGACGATCTGGGAGGCTGCTACGCATACCGCGTCCCAGACGTCCCTGTCTTGGCACATCCTCGGGACCAAATTGTCCGGAGTCGTGTCGTGACCGCTTACGGCTATCATGCCTGATCTCGCGCCGTCGAACCGAAGACATGCGAAGAACTCATGTTCCGCAGTTTCCTCGACTCCCGCGCATTCGCTGCATGCGGAGGACTGTGCATGCCCATATTTATGCAGGTATTGTCTAAAACAGCCGTGACCAGACAATATCTGCGTTAAGTGGAAGTTCACCTCCCCGTGTCGCCTAACGACCCACCCGGTTAATTCCGGGATTAGTCGGTGGGTCCACCGACCTTCGGTGGCTTTATTCCATTCCCTTTGCCACTTAACCATGGATGCGGCTCTAGTGGTCTTCCGAATACCTCTTGTTCCACGTTGTTCAAAGCACTCTACGCCCTCTTTTATGACCATGCCTATTGGCATCATCCCCGCTAGGACGCAGACCGCGTCGCGTGATACCGTTCGGTAAGCACTAACCACTCTTAGGCACATAAGCCTGTGCGTACTCTCTAGCTTACTTACGTAGCTCTTGGTACTCAAGGCGGTGATCCATGCCAGCCCGCCGTACCTAAGTATGGATAGGGCGACACTTGCCAGGAGTTTACGCTTACTCCCTTGCACCGCCGAGCTATTCGACATCATGCGGGATAATGCCGATATAGCCATTGAGGCTTTCTTGCAAGCATAATCGACGTGACTGACAAAGGACAGCTTATCGTCGATCATAACCCTAAGATACATCAAGAAGCTCTTCGATTCTACTGTGCAGTTACCTGCACTGATCGTCGCATGCTGCTCCGATTTCCTATTATTCACCACCGTGACCTCAGTCTTATTGTGTGCTAGCTCCAATTGCCTGGAGCTCATTCATCTCTCCACAATGCCAATGGAGTGTGAGGCCGTTAGCTCGACCTCTTCGATGGATTCACCACATATCTCTAGGGTGATGTCGTCCGCGAACCCGACAATCTCCCCCCGCTCGGGAACTCAAGCCGAAGTACCTCTTCGTACATCGTGTTCCATAGCACCGGACCCAGGATGGAACCTTGTGGGGCGCCTGCGGTGATATGTAAACGTTTCTGGCCTGCCTCTGTATTGTATACCAGCACGCGATTCTGGAAGTAGCTTCCGAGAATCTTCTACAGGTACCCAGGAACCTGTAGACGCTGGAGCGAGTCGGCGATAGCCACCCAACTGGCGCTATTGAATGCGTTTCTCACGTCAAGGGTGACCACTGCACAGTATCGTACTCCTTGCCTCTTGCGCTGAATTGCCACCTCAGCCGTCTTGGTGACGGAAAGGATGGCATACACCATCGACTTCCTTTTGCGGAAGCCAAACTGATTATTAGACAGACCGTCTATACCCTCCGTGTACGTTGTCAGTTTGTTGAGGATTACCCTCTCGAGCACCTTACCCGCTGTATCCAACAGACATATAGATCTATATGCCGATGGATCTCCTGGTGGCTTCCCTGTCTTTGGTATCAAAGCGAGGTTCTGAATTTTCCAGGCGTGTGGGAAGACGCCCTCGTCCAGAAACTTTTGCATCACTACCCTGAACATTCCGGGATCCAGCAAGACAGCCGTCTTGATGGCCAGGTTCGGAATACCATCCGGTCCCAGCGCTTTGTTCACCTCTAGCGACTTTGCTATCGCAATGAGTTCATCATTCGTCACCGTTGCCTCGTTGCCAACCCCCGTTGTGCCGTTATCAATGCCAACGTGGTCACGGGTGTTCGGCAGAACCGTCCACCCTTCCGTCGCTATGACAGCGTTAAGGTCTTGGATACTGGAACGCTGGTCATGGGACAAATCTACGGTGGCGGGGGGCCATTGACTCGGGTCGTGGCTCGGAAAGAGTCCCCCAACGATCACCTGCAGCAGCTCTGATGAACGCTCGGTTGGAGCTACCGATCCTCTGGTTTTGGCCATTACTACCCGGTAGGCGACACCCCACGGGTTCGCATTGGCCTTCTGACACAGACCCTCGAAGCAGGCTCGCTTGCTGGCCTTTATCTCCCTCTTTAGTGCTGCCTTCGCGGTGACTAGCGCCCCTCTACGCTCGGTTCTCTCGGCGTCTGGCCACGCTCTTTGCACCCTCCGTCTTGCGTGGAGGTATGTTCTTCGGAGGTCGGCAATTGACTCCGTCCACCAATACACCGGCGATCTTCCATTCCTCGGTTTGACTTCCCTCAGTATGGTCGCATCGCACGCTCGTGTAAGTGTCATAACGAGTCGTTCGCCGCAAGGTTCTTGGGTTTCGCGTAATTCCATTCCCTCTCAAGCGCCTCTTTAAAAGTCTCTACATCAAAGTAGGGCGTCCTCCATCTGCGGGCGAATGGAGTGGATGCTCCTCCTTCCGCACGCTGCCTTGTATTGTGGACGATACAATATCGAACCGCCAAGTGGTCGCTATGGGTGTAGCCATCATCCACCCTCCAATTGCTTATCAGTCCAGGACTGCTGAATGTTATATCGATGATCGACTCCGCTCCGTTTCTATGGTAGGTACTCTTGGTACCCACATTGGCTAGTTCTACGTTGAGCCCAGCCAAGGCCTCCAGAAGAATTTGGCCCCTAGGGTTGGTAAGGCGACTCCCCCACTCAAGCGCCCAAGCGTTGAAGTCCTCCGCTATTACCAACGGGGTCAGGCCAGTTAGCTTCGATGTCATCCGATCGAGCATATTGGTAAACTGTTCGATCGACCATCTTGGCGGTGCGTAGCAGCTGCAGAAGAACACTCCATTCACTTTTACAACCGCAAAGTCTTCGTTTGTGGTAGACACAACCTCCTGAACCGGGTACTTGCCCGTCGTTCATAATGCCGCCATATTGGCCCTGTCCGCAAACCAGTTCCCGTTGTCGGATGGGATGCGGTATGGGTCGGAAATAATGGCGATATCCGATGCCGACTCGCTAACTGTCTGAAACAGCAGTTGCTGGGCGGCCTCACAATGGTTCAGGTTTAGTTGGGTTACCTGCATTACGGTTGCCTCGTTGGTATACCCTTAGTGGCCGGACACTTGCCCCCCCCCCCGGTGTGCTTATCGTCCGGTTTCCCGGCGCACATCAAGCATTTGGGGGGACCTTTGTAATTCCGCGCTTTGTGGCTAGTGCTGCCACACCTTCTGCACATGTAACTGCGATCTGGGCCTTTGCACTCCCAGGACATGTGCCCACTCTCTAGGCATCTAAAGCATGCCTTCGGCGGCTGGTGTAGGCTTAGTGGGCATATAGACCATCTCACCTTCACCTTCGCCACTTTCAACGCCGCGTCCGCGTCCTTCATGGTTGCTACTTGGGTCCCAAGTGGATCCTTCCTCAGACGTATGTCTGCCGCAGCAACCTCGACCTTGCACTGTTCCTTCAGTGCAGTGGAGATCTCGTCTGGCTCGGTGATCTCATCCAGGTTCTTCTACTGGATCGTCACCTGCGAGACGAGGGCGCGCACCTCCACACTCTCACCTAAGGCCTGCCTTGCCGGGTCTCTATACGCCGGGCCCTTAAGCCTTCTTAAGCTCCAAGAGCATCTCGCCGGTGCGGGTACGGCGTATACTCCGCACATCGGCGCCTAAGCCTGCCAGTTTAGCGTCCCGCGCATCGTTTTCAAGACCTCCGAGTACTTAGACGCATCGGTCTTGACGATGAAGGCGTCTTCACGGTTACGCTTGCGGGCCACCTGTCGCTTATCTTTTTCTTTTTTCGTCCTACTTCCCTTTTTCCGGACCTTCTTCCAGTGGCTTTCCCTGCCACGCCTGGGGCCGTCACTCGTCGTCCTCCTAGCACTAGCGTCTGCTTCCGTGCTGGTTATAGCTGCTGTTGTTGGGGCCCTACCGCTCGAGCCCCCTTGGGCGCTTGGACAACACGCGAGCTGGGTGTCGCGCCTTTTGCGCTGGGCTTGGCGCCGGGCCTCTCTCTTTACGGGCAGCCGAAGCTGGTCGCGAGGATGGACCCTCGGACCCTGCCGCCACGTTCGCATAGGTTGGTTTCCCTTCTGGGGCTTCCGACACGATACGCTTCTTAGAAGCGCCTGGTGCCGTTTCACCCAGGGACTGCCTAGCCCGCTTGGAGGTCCCTGTCCCCATGGGTAGGGTGGACTCTACAACAGAGACGGCTACATCCGTCTGAGTCTGCTTCGAGGCTATGTCCCTACCCCTTTCCGTAGCTGCTAGCCGTGCCAACTCTTATAAACTTTGCTCAGCTAGGAGCTTGGCCTCGAGCTCTTCCCTCTCCTTGCATGCAGCCTGCACTGTCATGCGTAGCCTCAGAAGGCTCAATTAGAGGGCCTTTGCAATATTGCTGCGCGACGACGTGAAGTCGATAATCGCGTCCAATTGCTCGGACACCTCCATCATCTTAGGAAGGGTTTCCCGCATTCTATCCATGGCCCGGATGAGTCCTGGCCCATTTATGGCCACACCTAGCTTGGTGACACCTGCCTCGGATGTCGTAGCACTACCGCACGTGTTGCTCACACCTGATTCCACCGTTCTACGCGGTGGAGACCTCACTAGACCGCCTTTAGCGAACGGATTCGCTTTCTCCTGGATTTTCGTCGTTTCCTACATGTTGTTGGGTCCCCCTCCAGCCGCTATCCAAGCCCACGTGGAGTAGTCGCTATTGTGTTCCCATGGTAGTCTGTGCAAACAGGGAGGCCATGCGAGGGTTGACACGGCCCTTCATGGGGAACCGTGTTCAGATACGGATCAGCGTAAGACAGGTATAGGGTCATCTGAGCCTACTCCCGCCCGACTGGCGAGGTCGGGCGGTGGAGAATGGAGCGTACTGGAGGCCTGCCAGGGTTTCAACAGGACGGAGACCTATTTCCTATTGGTGTCACCTACTGAGAGAGACGACACAGGCACCAGCCCGAATGCAACGGTACCACTAGTTATTACTTTCGCAGCCAGTTGCCATAATTGGGGTTTTACTGGCATCCGCCCCAATGCGTCGTAGGACGCTCCCTCCGTAGTTCGTTTAGCCGTTAAGGGGAGCTTAACGTTTCCAAGGTGCACCGCGGGGAGACGAACTACATTCACACCTTTGTGTGGGTGTGTATGTGTGAGTGTGTGTGCGTGTGTGTGTGTTTTTTTTTTATTTGGTGGTAAAGCTTTTACGCCGACCCAGCACATGTTCGGTAGCCCGACTCCAGCTGCCGAATGCGTCCATCGTGTGCTAGAGTGAGGGACTCTGAACAGAGAAGATGACTCTGAACCCTACTCCTCTAAACTCCACCAAGAGTCTGACGTTGCCTGTATTCCGCGGATTCCACTGGAAGTGACTAATTCGGTAGGAGGCTGTGCCCATGCACTTCTCTTGTTACCAGGCCTAGCTAGTCGCGCTAGTTCGCTGATCTCATCACCATTCTGCTGCTGCGCTCTCCAGTTGTAGATGCACTACCCTAGTAGCACACATGTTGCCATTAAGTCGAGAAAACATAAATGTGCCTTTGTTAGTCATAATCAAGTTGCTGCAACTAATTATTATCGTGGTGTGCTACTAGGGTACTCTTCCGGTTGACTAGTTGGATGCCGAGGTCGGTCCAGCGATTCCGATTGGAGGTTGACTTTCGGTTCACTGGCGCCTCGACGACCCTGAACTGGCGATTTGTCACAATCGTTGCTACTCGGCATACTCTCCGACGGTGGATCCCCGACGAAAGAATATCTCCCGAAACCGTTAACGAACGCGATATGCTTGCTTCAATGTTGTCCGGTAGTGTCGAGGTCGGTCCAGCGATTCCAGTTGGAGGATTGCTTCCGGTTCCCTGGTGCCCCGATGACTCATGCCGGTGACTCGCTACGGACTACTCAGAATAGCCCCCGACGGAGGATCTATCCTACTTAAACGGAGAGTTCCCCGGCGGTGGAAGTTGGAGGATGACTTCCAGTCCACAGGCGCCCCGACGACCAATTGCCAGTGTTTCTTTACGTTCTACTCAGACTAGTCCCCGGCAGTGGACTTAGCCTACTCCGACGGAGAATTTCCCGACAACGAAAGTTTTCCCGAAACCGTTTTCAAGATGCTGATACGAGGCGCTCGGTCAAGTTCCCGGTGGTGGATCTAGCCTACTCCGGTCGCGCCCGATGGTGCACCTTTTCTTCTCTCATACACATGCTGGCGAGTACCCAGGTCGGTCATCGACTCAAAACCTATACTGCTACGTCACTTGTCGCTGCTCCCCTCGCCAACTTCGTTGCAATGCAGACATAATCTGAACGACTGTTCTGTTCACCACGTCCCATTTTTCTTCGTCAGCACACATTTTTTTAACAATGTGGTTCACGTTTACGTCGTCACCGACGATGGATCTTATGCTGTTTCGCACGTTCTCGAACCGCGGAAATTCGAAGACAGCGTGCTCAGGCGTTTCCTCTGCATAACCACACGTAGTGCAGGACGGCGATCGCGCGTGGCCAAACCTGTTCAGACACTTCTTGAAACAGCCATGACCGGACAGAAACTGCGTCATGTGGAAATTTACATCACCGTGTAGTCTGTTCACCCACCTCGACAGGCATAGAATTAGCCGGTACGTCCATCTGCCGTTATCAGCGTTGTCCCACTACTGCTGCCACTTCCTTAAGGTGTTATCTCGGGCAGTTCTTCGGACACCTCTTGTGCCTCTGTCTCTATAGCACTCACTATCTTCTTCTAGTAGAAGATTTATGGGGATCTTTCCAGCTATCACGTAGACTGCCTCTGACGAGATAGTTCGATACACACTAGCCAACCACATGGCCATCAGCCTAAACGTGCTGTTAAGCCGAGATCAATTCCTTTCCGTCTACAGTGCCGTCACTCACACAGGTCCCGCGTATCTGAGCACTTATGTGGGCACACTCGCCAGTTATCGCTTCTTACTGCTGCTGATCGCTGAGTTGTTGGGCATGATCCGAGATAATGCCGAGATTATCTTTGCGGCCCTTTCACATGCGTAATCTACGTGGCTATTAAAGTTTAGCCGATCATCTATCATTACTCCCAGGTGTCTGACTTCTCGCTAAGAGTCGATGATACACTCGCCGGCCGAGTGTCTCGCCTGCTGCCTTGCTTTCCGGTTACTTATCAGTATCACCTCGGTCTTGTGATGAGGTAACGCCAGTTTCTTCTCACGCATCCAGTCTTCCACAGTATCTATCGCATCCGTGGCGAGTACTTCTACTTGCTCTCAAAATTCGCCAACCACTAGGAGCACAACGTCGTCCGCAGAACCGACAATCTTCACGCCTCTGGGGAGGCGCAGCCTCAAGACTCCGTTATACATAGCATTCCAAAGGGTCGAACCGAGGATGGAACCCTGTGGGTTTTGGTCGATGTGCCGGCCGGCTGCTGCTGGATCTGGGCGCGCGTAGTTTACGTCCGATGATGGGTCGGGAAGGGCTTTCGTCCGACTTTGGAGGGTTCTCCGAATACCGTTAACTTCTCGCGGTATGTGTTGGGTGTAGTTCCGTTCCAAAATTCCTAATGAAGCTTTAGCTCTAATGGCTCAAATGGTCTGTTCCTTATGACTTTCGATATCTCAAAGAGCCCAAGCCTTGTGATCCATGTACCCAGTAGCTTACCCTTTTCATTATTTTCTCCTTCACTCTTTATGCTTTCTTTCCACAACTTGCGACAATCTTTTTGATGGCTCCCATGCAGCAGATGTTAGTGTGTTTTGTGTTGTGTGTACTAAACTCGTGCTATTTAAAATTTCGTTCTTTTTTTTTTTTTTAATCAGTTCGTTTATTTGTTAGGCTCAGGCGTGTGTAACACTTTACGGAGCCGATATTCAATATTGTTGTACAAAAAATTTTACTTTTTCTTATTAGTAATAGAGGGATGCCAATTACTCGTGGCTAGCTCGAGGTTAATGGGTCACATTTTTGTTTGGAAAGGGCTAGGTAGGTAACTTATTTAAGCCATTATTTGCTGCTTTTGGTTGCGACATCTACCAAATCCTCGATCCCTGTAGTTCCTTCCAGAAACTAAACCGCAGATGGGTGACCACAGTTTGCTGGGCAGGTACAAGTAGCACGGAAACAAAAGGATAGCATAACTGGGACACAATGGTAGGGAGTTTACTAGAGTGGAAGGAAGGAGGTTGAGACGTTACACTCTTAGATCAGACAAACAAAGGAATTCGTAAATCGCTTGCATGTAGGGAAGATCACGCATTCCCAAAACATCTCTTATCTCGCGGAAGGGTTGTCTACCTCGGGCCACTAGTATATCCAATAGTCGTGTCCTGGAGGCATCATAATCCGGGCAATGCCAAACTGCGTGAGCGATGTCATCATAACCGGTTCCGCACCTACATAAATTGCTATCGACGAGGTTAATTCTGTAGAGATGTGCGTCTAGCGAGTAGTGGTTGGACATAAGTCTTGACATCACACGAATGAAACCGCGACTTACATCCAGACCTTTGAACCACGATCTCGACGAAACATTTGGAATAATGGAATGTAACCACCGCCCAAGAGAATTACTTGTCCAATCGTTTTGCCAACTTTGAAGAGAACTCTGACGTACTAATGGGAAAAATTCATCATGTGAAATTCTTCTTTCAAAAATCTCGCCTTCTTGTGCGCCCACCTTTGCTAGAGAGTCCGCCATCTCATTGCCTGGAATTGAGCAATGTGAGGGGACCCATACAAAGGTAATCTTAAATGATCTTTCGACCAACACACACATCTGCTCCCTTATTTGTGCAAGGAAGTAAGATGAGTGCCTCACTGTTTTCATCGACTGCAGGGCCTCAATAGAACTGAGACTATCTGAGAAGATGAAATAATGGTCTATGGGCATGCCGGAAATTATCCCCAATGCGAAATTGATTGCTGCCAGCTCAGCAACATATACGAAACAAGGTTCCTGAAGTTTCCGGAAGGCAGAAGAGTATTCATTGTGAACACCGAAACCAGTGGATCCATCAATGCGCGACCCATCAGTGAAAAATCTACTAGTGCAATTGACATGTCGGTACTTTTCAATAAAAATATGGGGAATTATAATAGGCCGAAGTTGATCTGGAACTCCTTGAATGGCCTGTTTCATGGAGAGATCATAATCAATGGAGGAACTGTGATAAGGGAAGCGTACACTAGGAGAACTGTAGCATGGAAGACTAATAATGGATGACATATAGTTAATATAGATTCGCAAGAATCTAGACTGGGTACTCAATTCGAGCATTTCTTCGAAGTTTTCAATCACAAGGTTGTTACTGCTTTCACACCTGATCAGTATTCTAGATGAGAGCTCCCAGAAGCGGTTCTGTAAGGGTTTTACTCCTGCCAGAACCTCCAGGCTCATATTATGCGTTGAATGCATACAGCCAAGGGCAATACGTAAACAACGATATTGAACGCGTTCCAATTTAATGAGGTGGCTGTTTCTTGCCGAGAGGAAGCTAAAAGAGCCATATTCGAGAACTGAAAGAACAGTTGTTTTGTAGAGTTTAATTAGGTCTTCCGGGTGAGCACCCCACAATGTTCCGGAAATTGATCTTAGAAAATTGATCCTTGGTTGACATTTCTGTTTTAAATACGCAATGTGAGTACTCCAAGTGCATTTTGAATCAAACATGACCCCAAGGTATTTGAAGGTCAAAGATTGGGTAATGTCTCTTCCCAACAGCTTGAGACGCAGTTGGGCTGGGAACCGCTTTCTAGTAAACACTACCAATTCGGTTTTTTGCGGTGAAAACTCGATCCCCAAATTTCTGGCCCAGATGGACAGATTATTTAGGGAATTTTGCAATGGTCTTTGCAAGACTTCAGCACACGGACCTCTTAAGGAGATCACAGCGTCGTCTGCAAGTTGTCTTAGCGTGCATCTATTTTCCAAGCAGTTATCAATATCTTTAACATAAAAATTATAAAGTAAGGGACTTAAACATGAGCCTTGGGGTAAGCCCATGTAGCTAATTCTGGAAGTTGTCAGTTGGCCTAGATTGAAGGTCATTTGTTTTTCTGACAGTAAATTATACAAAAAATTATTTAAAATTCCTGGTAAACCACTACTGTGCAGACTATCTGCCAGTATATCTATGGAGACTGAATCAAATGCGCCCTTAATATCCAGAAACACTGAAGCCAATTGCTCCTTGTGTGCAAAGGCCAGCTGTATATCAGATGAAAGCAACGCTAAACAATCGTTTGTTCCTTTGCTCTTTCGGAAACCAAATTGCGTATTTGATAGCAGGTTGTTTGATTCAACCCAACGGTCAAGTCTTGATAAGATCATTTTTTCTAACAATTTCCTTAAACATGATAGCATAGAGATCGGACGGTAAGAATTGTAATCAGACGCTGGTTTCCCAGGCTTTTGAATAGCTATTACTTTAACCTGTCTCCATTCGGGTGGGACTAGGTTTAATTCCAAGAGAGTGTTATACAGGTTAAGTAATCGTCTTTTAGCGATATCGGGGAGATTTTTCAGAAGGTTGAATTTAATCATATCGCTTCCCGGAGCAGAATTATTGGATGAAAGAAGAGCCATTGAAAATTCCAACATTGTGAATGGTTCGTCCAGAAAACCGTTACTTCGGGTGGAATCCCGTAAGTTCGGTTTTGTTGGAACAGAGTCTGGACAAACCTTTTTAGCGAAGTCGAATATCCACTGCATGGAGTATTCTTCACTCTCATTGGAGAATGAGCGGTTTCGCATGTAACGAGCCTTTCTCCAAAGCGTTGTCATCGAGGTTTCTCTAGATAGTCCCTCTACAAACGAACGCCAATAATTGCGTTTCTTTGCTTTGAGTAAGTTTTTGAGCTTTTTTTCAAGCTTTAGGTACCTATCAAAAAGCTCACATGTTTCATGTCTACGATAATCTTTAAACGCATCGGATTTCTCAAGATACAACTTAGTGCATTCGTCATCCCATCCAGGGGTGGCGGGTCTTCTTTTGAGGGATGCACTTGGAACACGTCGTTTCTGAGATTCTAATGCACTTTTGTACATCAGTTCGGAAAGAAAACGATACTCTTCTAATGGTGGAAGAGGATCGGTAGAATCAATACCAAGGGTTACCGCCGATGTAAAATGTTGCCAATCAATATGCTTCGTGAGGTCATAAGCAACATGGATTGACTGGTCTGTTTTTTGAAAACTATTTGTGATTGAGATAATAATTGGTAAGTGGTCACTACCATGGGGATCATTGATTACCTTCCACAGACAATCTAATGATAGTGAATTAGAGCACAAAGATATGTCAAGTCGACTCTCCCTGGCAGGAGGTTTTGCTATTCGTGTCGCTTCCCCAGTGTTCAAGATGGTCAAGTTGAAATCGTCGCATAAGTCATAAAAAATACCCGCTCTATTGTCATCGTATTGTTCGCCCCAAGCAGTACCGTGGGAGTTCAGATCACCCAGAATAAGAACTGGAGATGGAAGTAATGTAATTGAACTCCAGAGTTGACGGCGGTTTATTGATGTCCTCGGAGGGACATAGACAGAAGCAATGCAAAGATCTTTATTCTTTACATTTATTTGGCAAGCGACGATTTCAATGCCTGAGATTATTGGGAGTGAGATTTTATAGAAGGGGTAGCATTTTTTGATCCCCAAAAGGACGCCACCATATGAATCATCTCGGTCCAGGCGAATAATGTTAAAATCGTGGAAGTTTAATTCATCTTCAGAAGAAAGCCATGTTTCACAGAGAGCAAATATATCACAATCAGAATTGTGAATCAAATACTTGAACGAGTCTAATTTAGGTATTAGACTACGACAGTTCCACTGTAATACGGTGATCATATCTTGAACCTCGCTCGACAAATTATTCATCGAAAGATATGAATTCACCAATGAGGGGCCATGATACAGTCAATTGCTTGAAGTAGTTTCCAACTATAGGAATAAGCAGGTCAATAAGTCCTCGGAGCGGTGAAGCATCCGAAAGACCAAGAGCATTTAAAATGTTATCCACAATGTCCCTAAAATTAATCTTACCTCGCTTGGATGGGATATTCTTAGAATTGCGAGCAGACGTAGTACTTTTTTTTGTGTTTTTGACAACCTCTTACGGTTACTGTTATTAGGTAGCGGCGGGGCGGCATAGCTACAGCTAGGAACGGATGCATCAGCTATTACCGGTTTATTCGGTTTTTTAAATGGACCCCCGCTACCTCCATTTTTTTGCAAGCTTTTGAGAGTGGCTTTTATTTGTTTCCGGCGCACACCCGGGGAACTACTAGGCTTCCTTTTACCGGGGGCGTGTACCTCCGGAAATCCACTCGTCAGAGTCCAGTTCATCGGAAGACAAAATTATAAAAGGATTTTCATTTCTGGGGGCTGATGCAGACGATGCAGACGCTCCGTTTTGCGACTTTAACATTTCTGCATACGTCTGCTTGGAGCGTTCTTGAATGAAACGTCTCACATTACCAGTGCGCTTCTTGTACTCAGGGCAATTCTGCAAATCATGGAGAGGCTCTTTGCCACAGTAAGCACACTTTGTTGCTTCCTGTTGGCAAGCCTCCTCTAGATGCCTTTGGCCGCATTTGCCACAACGGGGCTTGTTGTCGCAAAAAGTAGCCGTATGACCCAACTGTTTGCACTTGGTACAAAAAGGCGCACTGGGAAAAAAACATTATCGATTTCAACAAACTTTGGGAGAATTGATCCGGCGAAGGTAACTTGAAACGAGTCCGACGGTGAATACGTCTTTCTTCCATCTACCATTGATGATGCATGCAATTGTTTACATTCTAAAATTTCAATGGTAGACGAAACAGAATTAGGAAGTCGCCCCATACCTTCCATAACGTCTTCACACGTCAGGCTCGCTGCAGAAACCACACCATCTATCTCCACATCTCGAGATGGGATGTAGACGTAGTACTCGGCATTGTAACCTACGTCACTAGCAATATCATTTGCAATTTTATATGTACGTGCAGTAACACGCAGTTTGTTTCGGTTGACCTGATGAAATTCGGTCCCCGGATAACGACGCGTCAAATTTCTTTTTATGCCTAAAAAATCTAAGGCTTTCACTTTCTGCCGAAAGTAGACAACCCAGGGAGAAGCAGAAGACGGCTGGTAACAGCGCGCCCTAAAAACATCTTTGGGAGGCAAGACGCCCCCCGTAGAATCGTCCATGAAAAAACAAATTCAAGGACAGAAAAAAAATAAGTAAAAAAAAATATATATATATGAGATGATTTTTTTGAACCACCCTATAAAAAGCGATATTTTTTGAACCACCCTATGCAGAATGATTCACTATACGGGAGAGAGATATACAAAAGACACTAACAGATGAGGGAACAATAACAAAAATGTGCTATTTACTTGCCCTTGCAGCGTGCCGGTGTGGCACTTTCAGCTGTTGCTCACAGACAAAGCACCGCTTGCTGACCGGCGGTGGATGGAGCGATGACCTTCTCTGCTGCGATGATGCTTTATGAGGTTACACTTTTTCCCCTCGGGTGTTTGACGAGGGTACTGGCTGGACAGATCATCCGTCGGACTCGGCCGGGAATGTCTGCTTCCCTAAAGGAACGCTCGGCTGGATATCGGTGGTTCAATCAGAGCACTAATTTCAATCACCGCGTGGTTGATAGCGGGTTGACAAAACAGAGCAAAAAAGGTGGTGCGGAGTGCGAAAAAAAACTGAACCGAAGCTCTTCAGCGTTCGATTCGGAATGAAAATTTCGTTCTTGTTCACGATTATTTAAATGTTTTATTCATCTTTTGCATGATTTTCAATATCATTAATAACTCGTACTTATTTAAATATACATTAATAATTTCAATTAATAACAAAAACCTTATTCTGAACACTAAAAACATAATTATAAACTATTTCTACTCGGCAAACTTGTAATGATTTTATTTCCAACGGTAACAGAGGGTTCGGCAGGAAGTTACTATCGTCGATGCAGTTTTGCAACACGGTCCTGAACAGTCCGGATTTGTTAGGATTGCTGCTTTTAGAGCCACGTTGGGGATACCATGTGGTCCCGGGGTCTTCTTGATTTTCGAAGCTTTTGGAGCAGCCGTGTGTGTGTGCATGTGTGTGTGTGTGTGTGTGGGTGGGTGTGTGGGTGTATTTATATATATATATATATATATATATATATATATATATATATATATATATATATATATATATATATATATAAATATATATATATATATAAATATATATATATATATATATATATATATATATATATATATATATATATATATATATATATTTATTTATATATATATATATATATATATATATATATTAATATATATATATATATAAATATATATATATATATATATAATATATATATATATATATATATATATATATATATATATATATATATATATATATATATATATATAAATATATATATATATATATATATATATATATATATATATATATATATATATATATAAATATATATATGTATGTGTGTGTGTGTGTGTGTGTGTGTGTGTGTGTGTGTGTGCAATCTTACACTCATTGGCCGGCAATGGTATATTGGAAGAAATATGTTAACAACAATCCCTTAAGTGACCATTGGAAGCAGCTTTAATCCGAGAGCTAGAAAGTAATAGCTCTACTGCAGATCCAGCAACCCATTTCAGAATGTCTGGAAAGTCCCGCCCATTCCGAGGTTACTTTCACATACAATAAGCCCCGCATGTTATTGCTGATTGCAGTGCACTGCCGAAATATTCAGTAAGGGGCCGTCGGCGCATGAACCATCGGCGATCACCAAGAAACGGTTGATTTCGTGCGTGCAGTGTAAGCACACTTCCAGCATGTGGTAATCGGCGCGAAAACCACCCACCAACCGCAAACGATCGACACACTCATCGACCAGCGACAGCACCGATCGACACATCGAGCATCCAGCAGACTAATCGACAAGTAGTCAGCATATTCCCACATGTAAACGTGATCCCGTGAGTAAATGCACGTATAATTATTAAGTTCCCATGCGCATGGTGTAACTTTTTGCCCGCTCCGATTGTTGGTTCGAGACGCGCGGCCGTGAGAGGCTATTTTTTGTCCGACAATAGCCGACCCCCGAATGTGAGAAGCATATCGGTAATGCAGGCCTACAGGTTTGAATAAAGGATATAAATAGAAATACAACGTTGTGAAAGCGAATGGAATAAACTCTTTATGGTACCACAGACAAACCGACTGGTTTCCATTATGATGAACTAGAAGAAGTAATATAGGGGAGTTTTCAGGTCATCCGGGTCCGGTTTCAAGTAGTTTCGTCTATTTTGCAGGGGAGGTTGGCTCCGAATCCAACCAAAGAACACTCTTTATTCTTCCATGAAACAGATCAAAATTTAACCGTTCAGTCCGCCAGTGATGATTTATAGTGAGAGCGGTCTATTCATCGGCTTATTTTTCCTTTACGCCTATTAATCGGCCGAAGTCATTTAAAAGAGAAGTTTTCTGGTTGAAACCTAGTAGCCGGCCGACGTTCGCGCTTTCCTTCCACGATTGGAACCCAAAACCCTTTCCCTTGAGAGGTCTCAGCCCGGGCAACCCTGCAAACAGGTGGATGGTCTCCCAACGGAGTGGCGCTTAAACCATCTGCTGACATTTCCGGGAAGCACGTTGGGTCGAACGGTTGCATTTGGCACCCCACAAAACAAGGCTTATATTTTTCTTATTTTTTTTTTGTTTTTCTTGAAAGAGATTTATTGTTTAAAGAATTTGTTTCGAGAGGTCAAATTAATTGGACTTGTATAGTTGTAAGTTGTATTCGATATTCATTTATTCACTTATATGTTCACAAAATTTACAAGATTATTTACAAAATTATTCATTTACATAGTTATATACATAAGTTATTTATTTACACGAGTTATATTTTTTTTTCTTCGTTTTTTTTTGTAATACATTCTCAGTCATTTACTAATTTGTTAATTGATGTAGGTGTTCCTTGCAAATGACACTTTGTTTTTTTTCTATGATATTAAGTTCTGTTAGAGGATACACATATTGGAAAGCTTTAAAGTGATATTCAAGGTGAAAATGAATCGCGTATTTCCTTGCTCTGAATATTTGAACCAGGAAGAGGTTGACTACGAACTCATGATTCGAAGTCAACCTGAAGGCGTGTTTACACTCGATTTGGCAGGAAACAAAGACTTTTGAGAAAACTGTTTAAGGAGGATATTAAAGAGGGTCGCTCTTATCGTTCACCTTTTTCCATATCGGTAGAGACCGAACACGTTATAGGGAGAATTGAATCGCTTGAAAAAGCGCTAGAAAAAAGGGTTGAAGCGAAGTACGAATCAAGGGTATTACACTACTGGTATCGGGTGAAATGGAGTAAGGCACTTGGGGAAGAAGAGAAAAAGATTCGAAGGGACTTGTGTAAAAGGATAGAAGGCATTAAGAGGCATTATCAGTTTGGCCCACCACATTCTCCACTCATCACACAGATCAACAGTATCATTGGGGGTAACGACCAAGAGGGAGCGGTAGGTGGACAGATCATTGGTATCGAGGAATCGCAAAGGAACCCGTTTAACGACAAAGAACAAGTCCCAGAGCCAGAACCTGAGTCAGAAGAAAATCCAACACCGGCAGTTTCAAAAACGGGAACTATTCCAAAACACCCAAATATGATTAACAAGAATCAGTCAAAGTTTGAGGTTTCCCAAGAAGAATGGAATGGCATGCGGCAAATGATGGCAGATTTAGCATCCAAGATATCCCGGGCGAGTCTATTGAATCCGATGGACAAAACATGAAGGAAAGAGGAATCGAATCCAAAGGAAAGAGGAATGCTTTGAATTTCCTCCACCGATTATCAACTACCACACAAGGATAAACCATACACCACGAGTTCCACAGCAGCCTATGCTAGCAAACTTCCATAAGCAGCCAACTATCAAACCATTAAACATTTATCAAGGCAGCGAATGGGCAGGCCTAAGTTTGCACCTTTAAACTGAAGAAATGATCCATTAAAAATTGAAATTCATTCCATAAAGAACGTATTCATGACCCATTAAACTCTGGTCAATATCCATAATAAAATGGATATGATCCATAAAATGTATCAATGTGATCCGTAATTTATATAAAATTTAGCAATAAAATGTCAAAAATGTACCGTTATATATCTAGGGTATGATCAGTAAAATTGTACGGATTACCCATAAACATATGGCAAATGTTCCATAAAAGGTTCAATATCATTCCTTATAGTTGTAAAATTGATCCTTAGAATGTAACGTTTGTGAACTTAAATATACACACATGATCAATAAATTATTGATCCAATCGTTAATGATCCATGATAGTTTTGAAAAATTAACCACAAGCTTCTAAATATGGCCCATAGGAAATAAACTTTAGGTATTAAAAATAATATGTAGGATCCATAATCCATGTCATGCCAGAATTATGACAATGTTGGGTTTATATTTTTTTTTAATTTTGGCTACTGGGAAATCGATCCTTGACTGGGCTACTACTCAGATCTATTAACATGTCCGTTTCTTTAGCTAAAGGGCGATACGGTCAAAATTTGGTCAATATCAACTTGACGTATTTCTTTCAATTTTGCATTTAAAAAACCTGAACACCCCTCATTTTGAAGGTGTGTGTGTGTAGAATGTTGCTCCTATTTTGATTTTGGAATTCACTCTTCAGTTGTCAAAATGCTGTCCAAGCAAGAAGAGCAGCGTATCAAAATTTTGCTCGCGCATCGCGAAAATCCGAGCTACTCGCACGCAAAGTTTGCAAAATCGCTAAAAGTTGCCAAATCAACTGTTACAAATGTAATTCAAGTGTTTGGGGAACGTTTGTCGACAGCCAGGAAGTCTGGATCGGGGGGAAATCGAAAACCGGAAGCCGCTGAGACGACAAAGAGAGTTGCCGGTAGTTTCAAGCGAAACCCTAACCTATCTCTCCGAGATGCCGCAAATAAGCTGGGTGTATCGTCTACAACCGTGCATCGAGCCAAAAAACGAGCCGGACTATCGACTTACAAGAAGGTAGTGACTCCAAATCGCGATGATAAACAAAAAACGACGGCCAAAGCGCGATCCCGGAGGCTGTACACGACGATGCTGACGAAGTTTGACTGCGTGGTAATGGACGACGAAACCTACGTCAAAGCCGACTACAAGCAGCTTCCGGGACAGGAGTTTTATACGGCAAAAGGAAGGGGAAAGGTAGCAGATATTTTCAAGCACACGAAACTGTCAAAGTTCGCAAAGAAATATCTGGTTTGGCAAGCCATCTGTACCTGTGGCTTGAATAGCAGCATTTTCATAGCTTCCGGGACTGTCAACCAAGAAATTTACGTAAAAGAGTGTTTGAACAAACGTCTGCTGCCTTTCCTGAAGAAACACGGTTGTTCCGTACTGTTTTGGCCGGATTTGGCATCTTGCCATTACGGTAAAAGGCCATGGAGTGGTACGTCGCCAACAACGTGCAGGTGGTTCCCAAGGACAAGAACCCTCCCAACACGCCAGAGCTCCGCCCAATTGAGAAATACTGGGCTATTGTCAAGCGGAACCTAAAGAAGACCAAAAAAACTGCTAAGGACGAGCAGCAGTTCAAGGCAAACTGGCTTTCTGCGGCGAAGAAGGTGGACAAGGTGGCTGTACAAAATCTGATGGCAGGGGTCAAGCGTAAGGCCCGGCAATTCGGATTTGGAAAAGCGGAAGCTTAACTGAATATTTTTCCTGAATTTTATACTAATTGAACTTGAAAAAGAAATTTAATTTGATTTTTTAAATAAACGATTTCACCGATTTACACGCGTTTTCCCTTGACCAAATTTTGACCGTATCACCCTTTATGCGTCTCAAATATTGCTATTAAAGAAGGATTGCTTTTTAGAAGATTTTCAGTTTTTCAGAGAGCTGATTTACTTTCGCGATTTCACGTTCTTTTACGACCGCAACTGCGAAACATGTTTCGCAATAAATTTGTTAAAGAGAACTCATGCATGTAAAGAACTAGGGAAGATTTTCCTATATTAATCTCATCACTTTGCAATTCATCCTACTTGAAATTAAACAATGGACAGGTGACAGAATTCGTTAGTAATGTTTGTTGTTTTTAGTAAGCAAGCAAAGTAAGCAAACATTATTAGAAAACGAAACCGATCCTTCAACTGCCTAATTGTTTGATCCATCGTAGGATGAATAAAGGAACAATGAGATTAATATGGGGACGGTTACTCTACATGTCAAATTTAAGGCTTGATCAAACTGTTATTTAAGATTTTTTTATAAAATTACGCCGGGCAAACGCTTGCCGTCCAACTCGCTATCGCTCGTCGGACCTAACTACAAAAAACATCCTCCGTTTGCATTATACCGGGCAAATGCTTGAATCAGTCGTTAACTTGAAGACGATATCGGAAACTTCGACCGCTTTCTACTTCCTTAGTTCTTCAATCCTCAACTGCTCAGCAGGCAACATTGGTATTTCTAGCACTTGGAGTACAGCATAACAAATCGTGGCTACTATGTCACATTGTACAATATAGTGTGTCTAACTGAGGAGCTGTTTGATTTTTTTTTTTTTTTCTGAAAACCAATTTTTGGAAAAATTGTAGTTCTGAAAATTTTCTATAAGAATAATTTGCTACGGATCATTTATATGAGTTTATAGATTATTATTCATTGTTATATGGATCATAGACAATTTATTTATGGAACATTTTCAATAATTTACGAATCATGTGCACGTATTTTAGTGCGCAAATGTTAGATTCTGTGGATCAATTTTACAATTTTAAGGAATGATATTGAACCTTTTATGGAACATTCGCTATATGTTTATGGGTAATCCGTACAATTTTACTGATCATACCCTAGATATATAACGGTACATTTTTGACATTTTATTGCTAAATTTTGTATAAATTATGGATCACATTGATAAATTTTATGCATCATAAACATTTTGATATGGATATTGACCAGAGTTTTATGGGTCATGAATGCGTTTTTTGTGGAACGATTTTAAGTTTTTAATGTATCGTTTATTAGTTTTTATATGCAAAAGTATGTTTGCCCAGCGAATGCGACTCAAGTAGCGACACCGAACAATCGGTGAGGACACCATATTTACCTATTAGAAGGTATACACGAGAGGATGACCCGAGAGCTCAACCACAGCATAGACAAGAAGTACACAGACCTACGGAAAGCAATGAATCAGAGTAGTAATGGGGATCGGGTTATGGAAATAATAGATATGGGAGAAGGTTAAGACATCCACGTTCACGGTAAGGTCCACAGTGTAGACATAGTCATCAAAATCGAGTGGAGAAATGGAAGCTACGATTTTCGGGAGACCATAGATCGATGTTCGTGGAAACATTCTTGTACAAATCAAAAAAATTATCTGATCGAGAGGATGTTCCAAGGGAAATCCTATTGAGAGATGTTCACATGCTCTTAGATGGTCCAGCATCTGACTGGTTTTTCACGTTTGTATATGAATTGCAAACATGGGACCAATTTGAAACGTCAATCACATACAGGTTTGGTAACCACAACATGGATCAGGGAATTCGTTCAAAAATTCAGGAACGTAAGCAATTACGACGAGAAACATTCATCGCGTTTGTGTCGGAGATTGAAAAGTTAGATCGTTTGTTGTCTCAACCACTATCGAAACGTCGTAAGTTCGAGGTGATTTGGGACAATATGCGCCAACACTACAGATCTAAAATCTCTCTGGTTGAAGTGAAAGACCTCAAGCACTTGATTTGTCTGAACCATCGTATTGATGCAGCCGACCCTCAACTGCAGCAACCGACAAGAGAGACACCAATCCGTAGACACGTAAATCAAATTCAGGCAGACGGCACCGATTATGAGAGCGATCAATCGGCATCAATCAACGCGATTGGGAATCGAGTTTATAGAAATTTTAGACAGGAACCGACACCCAATACAAGAGAGCAACGAAATCCAACGACAAACAACGACAATCAACCTTCCAATCAAAGAGAACAACGAAATGCAGCTAACCGCCAAGAAAATCCTAATCAGATGAACTTACTCAACTGTTGGAACTGTCATCAGCCAGGGCACAGTTGGAGACAATGTCAAAGACCAAAGTTAGTTTTTTGCTACAGTTGCGGAAACCTTGGAAGGGTAATCCGGAACTGTGAGCGTTGCTTCAGACCATCGGATAGTACCAACCAAAACCAGGGAAACGAGTAAAGAAGGGTGACTCTGGGAAATTGTTAATTCCTCTGGTAGTCGAAATTCCCAAAACATCATCTACGAACCGTCTATACGATCCCTACTCTCAAGTATATCACATAAATATTCGTAACACAACATGTCCTCAAATAAAAGTGAAGGTTTTCGAAACCGAATTAGAAGCCCTTTTGGACTCTGGAGCAGGCATTAGTATCCTAAATTCTAGAGATGCACCGAATATTCGGCCGGCCGAATATTCGGCCGAATAATAGCTTTATTTTTATTTTGCCGAATATTCGGTTCGCCGAATAATGAAACCTGATATTCGGCCGAATAATGACCGAATAGGCCGAATAAGCAAAAAAAAATAAACCAGAAATGAAATAAATATTCAATTATTTTACTTGAAATGTTTATTGAAGTCCAATATTTGCTTCGTCATTTAGTTTTAGATGAAATGAAAACTCTTAAATTATTCCAAATACTTGAAATTACGTTTCATGCAAGTAAGCATTTCCGCATTCTCCGGTAACAGGCGATTACGATGGTCTTCATATACCAGCCCCTCCGTTGAGAACAACCTTTCACTCACAACAGTACTTGCGGGTGCTGAGAGGTACCGCTTCGCCAGTTTGTAAACATTGGGGAACTTGTATTTATTGTCAGACCACCAGACGAAAGGACTTTGTTTCCTTTCGATGTTTTTATCTGAGAGGTACTGCTGCAGCTCGTTGTTAATGGTACACAGCGTGGGATCGTTTGTTCGCTGTTGACTTGTTCCAATTTCTGCAAAGCATTTCCAGAAACCAGATGAGGAAACCGCTTGCTGCGAGGATGAGGACTCATGTTGGTGATTTCCTGACGTGTGCTGGTCTTCCATGGCATCAAAGATATCCGTGACAATTCTTTCAATCAGAGTTTGGCGACAACTTTCGGGAATGAAACATAGTTTGAAACGCGGATCCAGGACTGTCGCAAAGGTGAAAAGGGTATTTCCGAAAATATGTTTGAACCGGGTATTTAAGCTTTGTTTCAAGGTTTCTTTTGTAGGTTCGACTCCTTTATGATCACTGCTTGGTTTCTCCAGAAAAAGTATGAGCGTTGCAACATACGGAATAGCTTCAGAAATACATGATTCGTCGGAGCTCACAATTCTTGTAATTTCCTCAAATGGCCTCAAAACCTCTAGAAGATGACCGGTGATATCCCACTCATATTCTGTCAAATTCTTGATGGTGGAAACTTCGCCTGCGTAATAGGTTACAGCTGATCTTTGGTCATGCATACGTTCCAACATGTAAAATGTTGAATTCCAACGTGTGCGAACATCCTGCAGAAGTTTTCTTTTAGGTAAGTCGTACTTCTCCTGGATTTCACACAATTTATTCCATGCCAACGGCGAATGGTTAAAGTGCGTCACGATGTTTCTTGATTTGGAAATGCCATCTTTAATGACTTTTTGGCATTCCAAGCCATCGAGAACAACAAGTTGAAGAGTATGAATAAAACACCCCACGTTTGGTAGTTCAGCGTCGTCCAACCCTTTCAACATATTTGCTGCATTATCACGCAATATGAGGTGAACATGAGTAGTAGTGATGGACCAGTTATGTAGCATTTCATGCAATTTTAGGGCGATTCGCTCTCCGGTATGAGATCCAGGAAATTCAGAGGCATTGAGTATAGCGTGTTGCATGTTGCTCGCTTTTTCATCAAACCAATGGGCAGTCAAGCTAATCACGGCTTTATTATTTGGGGAAGACCAGATGTCCGTCGTGAAGGACATGTGTCCTCCGTCCAGAGGCAAAGCGTCATTGATTGCCCGTTTGCACTTCTCATACATCTCCGGTAGTACCACTGTTGTAAAGTGTTTTCTGCTCGGGACCTATATGAATAAAACAATCGTAGTAAATTAATGTACCAATCATAAACAGTGTACAATATTAACCTTATATTTCGGCTGCAGCGTCGTCATTAAGCGTAGAAATCCATGATCTTCAACCATAGACACCGGTTGATGGTCCAGTACAATCATTTCAGCGATTGACTTGGTGATTTCTTTTGCCTTGGGTGAATTTTCTTCCCATTTAAGGTTGCCGGAGAAACTAGCTTGGATGGTCGGCTGGGACGATTTGGAGACCTTGCGGTCTGCTTCTTTATTTCGGTAAATACGATTGGCCTCTGAATGTTGTTTTAAATGGTTAACCATGCTCGAATTTGTGGCTGCTTTCCCGGTGCCCTCGCGCGAGAAGGTAACATTGCACTCAACACATTTTGCTCGGCGGCCACCATCGATTTCGATAAAAAAAACTCCCAAATCGACGAACGCTTATTTTCTGCCATTTTATGCCGAGAATCAGAGGATCGCGAATCACCAAACAAACGGACGGATACGAATGAAACGATTTTCGAATGTATCAAAATGGAGTACGAACAGATAACCGTTACGGAAAGCTTGCGGAGAAAGTGTGAGAATATGAAGCCCGAACGAACGAATTGGCGCGAAAGTTTGACTTTTGAAAGCCGAAGGGCTCATGATAAAAACAAATTCCAAGGGGATTCCTATTCATATAAAGGGTGTTTCTTTTCAAACGAACACTATCCTATTGGAAGAATAAAGTAATATTTGGCCGAATATTCGAATGTTATTCGGCCGAATATGGGTGGGTTATTCGGCCGAATATTCGTTTCGCCGAATAATAAAAATTGTGTTATTCGGTATTCGGCCAAAGGCCGAATAGTACTATTCGGTGCATCTCTACTAAATTCGCTCGATATTGTCAACAGATATGCACTAAGAATACAACCTGCATCCATCCGAGTAACAACTACTGATGGTTCAGCGTATGGCTGTCTAGGGTATGTTAATGTACCATATTCATTCAAAGGCGTCACTAAGGTAGTACCAACATTAGTTGTTCCAGAAATATCTCGCCATCTGATTTTAGGCGCTGACTTCTGGAAAACATTCGGAATCAAACCAATGATAGATTCAGGTTCTCGTAGAAGTCGACACAATTCAACATGGGAAAGAATCACCACGGTGTTTTATAATCGAACCGTCTGGAGAACTACCAAAATTGGAAAATCTGGAAGAAGATAATACGTTGGATATCCCAGTTAACGAAGGACCCACGGACTCAACACCGGATTTAGACAGTATTGAAACCGAACACGCCTTGACGGAAAATGAACGAAGGCAACTTTCGAACGTGATTAGGCACTTCGAGCTAACGTGCGTGGGCAAACTCGGCCGGACGGACCTTATCGAGCATGAGATCATCCTGAAGGAAGGAGCCAAGCTTCGGAATCCACCGGTATACAAATGCTCCCCATACGTGCAACAAGCCATTAACGACGAGGTGGAACGCTTTAAAAAACTAGATGCTATAGAAGAATGTTACAGTGAGTGGACCAACCCACTTGTCCCAGTTCTTAAGAAGAACGGGAAAGTGAGAGTTTGTCTCAACTCGAGGAAAATTAACAAGTTGACAGTGAAGGAGTTGACCAATGCGGAATATGCAAGATATATTTCGACAATTGGGACAAGCAAAATATTTTACGGTGATTGACCTCAAAGACGCTTACTTCCAGATTCCATTAAAACAGGGAAGTCGTAACTTCACAGCGTTCCGAACAGCTAAGGAGGTATTCCGCTTTAAAGTGTTGCCATTCGGCCTAATGAATGCCCCGTTCACCATGTCTAGGCTAATGGACAAAGCCATAGGTCTTGACTTAGAGCCTCATGTTTTCGTATATCTCGACGATATTGTGATCGCATCTAACACATTCGAAGAACACCTGAGGCTGATTAAGATTGTCGCAGACAGGCTTAAAAAAGCTGGACTTACGATCTCACTAGAGAAATCTAGATTTTGCCGTAAACAAGTAAGTGTACTTGGGTTACCTTCTCAACGAGAATGGAGTCGCCATCGACACGTCTCGAATCCAGCCTATACTTGACTATGCACAACCTAAGACTCAAGAAGACATTCGGAGATTTATGGGCCTAGCGGGATTTTACCAACGGTTCATCAAAAATTATAGCAAAATCACAGCCCCGATCACCGATTTATTGACCAAAGAGAACAAAAAATTTAAATGGTCGGAAGAAGCGGAGGACAGCTTTCGCGAATTGAAGTCGGTGCTAACTTCTGCACCAATTCTAGCCAATCCAGATTTTTCGAAAACGTTTACGATCGAATCTGACGCTTCGGACAGGGCAGTAGGAGCTGTACTGGTGCAGGACCAAGATGTAATTACTCGCGTTATCAGCTATTTTAGCAAAAAACTGAATCGGACACAAAGGCGATATTCGGCAGTCGAAAAGGAATGTTTGGGAGTCCTATCGGCAATTCAGCATTTCCGCCACTACGTGGAAGGGACAAAATTCAAGGTAGTAACAGATGCTCGTAGCCTTTTGTGGCTGTTCAATGTTGGTACAGAAACTGGGAATGCTAAGCTTCTGCGATGGGCTCTACGCATACAGTCTTACGACTTCGACTTAGAATATCGAAAGAGAAGCGCAAATATAACGGCTGACTGTCTGTCTCGCTCCATTGAAATCGATACAATTGCGATAACCAATGCAGACTTTGAATACGAAGATCTAATTGGAAAGATCCAAGCAGATCCGGGGAAGCACACCGACTTCCGAGTTGTCGATGGCCAAGTGTATCGCTATACAAAAACTCAGAATCGTCAAACAGATCCTCGTTTCGAATGGAAATTGGTTCCAAACGCAGCGCAAAAGACGGATATTGTAAAAAGAGAACACGAGAAAGCTCATCTGGGGCACAAGAAAACGCTAGCCACCATAAAACAGCGCTATTTCTGGCCACGGACGAATGCAGAAGTCATGAAGTTCTGCAGAGCATGTCTTAAATGTCAAGAAAGCAAATCCGAGAACACTAATGTCACGCCACCGATGGGGTCACAGAAACCAGTTGAGTTTCCGTGGCAGTTTGTTACTCTCGATTACGTAGGTCCCCTCCCACCATCTGGATAGGGCAGGCACACCTGTTTGTGTCCAACCAGTTCAAGCAGTTATTGAACAAATACAATGTGTCACACTGGCTGACGCCCGCGTACCACCCACAGGTTAATAACACCGAGAGGGTAAACCGGGTTATAACCACGGCCATTTGAGCAACGCTAAAAGGTGAACATAAGCATTGGGCCGACAACTTGCAGGAAATTGCAGACGCTATCAGAAATGCGGTTCACGACTCAACGAAACATAGCCCATACTTTGTGGTGTTTGGTCGAGATAAAGTTTCAGATGGCTCGGAGTATTTTCGAATACGAGATAATCATACGGCTCCTGATGCGAATGACAAAACGATATCGTAAAACCGCTGCAAACTGTTCGACCAAATCAAGGCAAACTTGACGGCAGCGTACAAGAAACACTTAAAAACCTACAACCTTCGGTCGAATCCAAGCTGTCCTAAATATACTGTTGGTGGAAAGGTGCTAAAACAGACATTTGATCTATCCGATAAAAGCAAAGGCTTTTGTAAGAAATTGGCTCCTTAATACGAGCCAGCGGTGGTACGGAAAGTTTTAGGGACAAACACCTACGAGCTGGAGGACTTGAATGGGAAACGAATCGGAGTTTATTTTGCCAACCTTCTTCTTCTTCTTCTATTATTTTTGAGAGGGACTTCAACCCTTCGGGTCATTCGTCCCTGCACATTTTGCCAACCGACTAGAAAAGATGCACTCTGGCACTCTGGCGGTCACATTTTTTTTTGTGCTCACTTGACACAGACTTAGGAATACCTAAAATAAAGACATATAATTAGTTTCCGGAAGGCCTAAAGTCCGATGCAAATTAGAACGACTGTCATACCTGGTTATATTTATTAAGTAGATTACGTCGGTATTGCAGACCTCCTCTCAGTTCTCAATATATTCAGTCCTAGCGTGATGTAGGTAGTTACCTGCTTCTGTCCCGTCACAATCCATCTTCGGTCCAACATCTTGTCGTGGTTGACACTCATCCGAACGATCACCCTGGAAAATAAATGAAAACAAACAACTTACACCCAAGGTTGGAACGATTATTTGTTCATACTATCCTTATTGCACTTCCGATAAAAAATTTGCGACACTTTCTTGAAATTTCTTCGCTACTTCACTGATACTTGACACAAATTCTTCATTAAACTATTAAAAATTACAACTTATGTGCACTCGTGACTTTTCCTTCCAGATTATCGTTTGTTTGACGTTTCTCCCATCCTTCCGTTCGTTGATGATAGTGGTATGCGTGGTAGACCGGTAAACGGGTAAAGCGCGCAGGTATGAGTGGGGTAAATCGGAGTTGTTGGAGTTCGAGGACCGTGTATGAGTTGTGAGTGAATGATTGTTCGTTTTAATGTTATTTCTTTCTTGAAGAGCTTTGTGGTCAGGTACATCCAGGCGTTTAAAAGTTCTTCTAAAAAGGCTAATTTGTTTCAATATCGCAAGTGGTACTAATCGCGGATACGTTTCTGTGGCTGCAATTTTGGTATTGAAACAGTATTTTGGTAAGAATGATTTGAATCTCGCACTCTCGCTTCGGGCTGGGATTGAGATTGCAAATCTGACTTACTAGTCACCGTCCACTTTTGTGGAGATTTTCGTGAATATTATCTTCGCTAATCGGCATTGGTCCTGGTGTAGAAGATAATATTTCGTCTTGTAAAAGTTTACTGTGAGCTCGCTCAGTGTTTTAGTCGACTACACTGAGTAGATGCCGTTTTAATAGTGATGTTGAGAGAATGCGTGAATTTTGTGTGAATGAGGTCATCAACAACGGTATCAAGAAACACGTTCAAATTATGGTTTTTGTTTTCGTTTGCCATATCGAGGTTTGCGTGTCGATAGTTGTAGTAGTAGTATATTATTTATTCGACTAGAAGTTGAATCAACTACAACTACGGTTGATGATGTTAAAAGCAAGGGATTAGAAGGCTTAAATTTGAATGTAGAATAGAGGACAAAATCAACATATTCTTGTTTAATTTGATCTAAAGAAATGATTTTTGATGACTGCGTCATTTTGATATATATATATATATATATATATATATATATATATATATATATATATATATATATATATATATATATATATATATATATATATATATATATATATATATATATATATATATAAATATATATATATATATATATATATAAAATTAATTATTTATGATTTTGATTCAATGAGCGATGAATCGTAATGGCATGGCATGCGTGAATTTTCGCTGGAGACCGGAGACCTGGGTTGCTGATGGTCAGTGGCAGGTGTGGTTTGTGACGAGCTACATGTTGTAAACAAAGATGGAGTTGAATCTATATGACCCCGAAAATAAAAGCGGATTATGCCATGACTTTTTATATGCCCTACGAAAATTTGATTGCCTCATGTTATTTTTTAGCATTGCCAATCAAATTTTCGTAAATTCAGTAGGGAGTGATGTAACGATCCTTCGGGTCGATACAGTTTGGTTTTGTAAAGCGTGTATAGTTTTGTAAATTCTGTTGTAAATATTTAATTATATAAATTTGGAAAATATCTTCAATCATATGCACCGCTTCTTCAAAGCCCAACCAAAAACTTTTACGCTATAAAAGCGTCGAGCACTCACAAAGAGTAGAACGAATGAGTTCCCTTAAATATAAAGCATTTAAACCATGTGGCAGCAGATGCCTGCGCTTGGGAGTACATCTCATAGAACGTCGTTGGGTGGCCATCGACCTGTGCCAAACCCTTTCAAGATGTATTGACCTCTTTAAGTCGTTTTCGGTTAAGTTCGGCTGGCCAAATTTGTTGCAACCCGAAGACTAAGTTCCCTTCTACATATCGGGCGGTTAATAGGGGGTAAAGGCAATTTGAGGACTTCGTGAAGTCAATTCCGGTTGCGTGGATCACGAGAATCTTGCGATTTATCTGAGGGTTTCTGACTGTTACTCGTTCACTTTGATCTGGAATGTGGAAGAGGCAGGAGTAGTTTAGCTTAGTTTCGTGTCGGGAGGTGGATTTAAAGGTGAACGAAAGTGACCTGGAAGCTCTTCGAAGTTACTAATTTTAGTTTTTATTCTCTCTCTTAGTTAGTTGAGTTAGACTTAAACGTGCTAACGTTAGGAAGTGAAACGTACTGGTGAGTGTCGAAAAGCTATCCAGGTAAATCACGTGCTTCTTGGTGCGGGTTGTAACTAATGCGTGGGATATGGTTTTCCATCAGATTTGTGGCAAACGTGCCGAAAGCCCGCCACCTCATCATTCGCCCAGACAACTATTCCTGACCCCACTCTACCAGCTTCGAAGGATCCCGGTAGTACACGCTATTTTTCCTTTGGCTTATTTTTCCTTTGCGCCTATTAATCGGCCGAAGTCATTTGAAAGAGAAGTTTTCTGGTTGAAACCTAGTAGCCGGCCGACGTTCGCGCTTTTCTTCCACTATTGGAACCCAAAACCCTTTCCCTTGAGAGGTCTCAGGCCGGGCAACCCTGCAAACAGGTGGATGGTCTCCCAACGGAGTGGCGCTTAAACCATCTGCTGACATTTCCGGGAAGCACGTTGGGTCGAACGGTTACACTGCAACCAGCAATAACACTACCGATATCATTTGGATAAGGGCACTGCAACACACTTCCAGATTTGGAAATGGTTAATATCCAAACCAGGCACGTATGTGATATTATTTAAAAATAAGGTTATTATTATATAGTTATAGTCAGATACATCTCACCCATGGCCGCTTGCTTAATTACATTTGCTTGTGCATTCGTAAACATATAAATTCTCGATGTTGATTCCTAATAAGTTTCATGCATTCGTGACAAAATAAGCGCAAAAATTAACGTTGCCAAACCGCCCGTTAGATATGCAATCTCCATCAGAAAACTCTGTACACAACGTGGTGAACGCATCTGAAATTATGTGGCAGCCTTTCACGCACGCATGCTCGTTGTCTTCGTTTGGTGCTTCTGACAAGCAAATGGCCGTTTTCTAAATGCACTGGTCTTCCTTTTTTCACTCCCCACTATGAGGCGACTCTATGTCTAACTTCAAAACTGCTAATAATTATCGATTCACTCGCAACACTCGGACAGACACTCAAATTTATTAATTATGTCCGGATGTCACAGTAATACTACTAATAAACAAAACTAAGTTGATGTAACTCTTCCTTCGGGTGCGGGGGTGAAGCACAAAAACCAAAAAATGTGGAAGGGACGAACTCCCACATTTTGGGTGGAATCGATTGTATTCGCTATGTCTTTCCCAAAGCACGCGGATATTTTTTCACTTCACTATTAGTTAAAGTTAAATTACGAATTATTGATTGATTTTTTGTTTCGCAAAAACGACGCAGCAAAAACAAAACACGACTTGCTCAATGTGAAAATTTGTTTTCTGATGAAAAAATGTTTCTCCAAAACAGTGCTCTTCATTGAAGCTGGTGTTAAAATCAACAGTAAATATACCATCGATAATGTTTTGAAGAGTCTTTTGCTTCTGTTCGTCAAGAAACACTACAAGAAAGCACCATGCTGTTTTCGTCAAGACTCTGCACCGTCCCATCATGCAAAAGCTACTAAGGCTTGGTGAAAGGATGAAAGAATGGCCTACCTCTTCACCTGATTTAATTCATCTCGACTTATGCCTTATTCAGACTATCTGCTTTTTGAAATTATAGTTTAAATTGCGGCGATGCATATTACAGCGTAACAAAGTACGCTGTGTAGCATTTTGCATCCCAGAAGTTATTTTTAAACTCTCCAATGCTTCCACCTTTATTTATTCCCTGACAACTTTAGATTTTTTCGTTGAAATTTTTTGTTTTTCTTTTTTGTTTTTTGCGTCAAAATTGTTTTTATGAAATCGAAAAGCTTGTTCCTGTAGCATAGTTGTTCGGTAGACACCATCATGATGTAGTCTCGGGAAGTAAAAAAAACTATGCTATATGTCTGGAGAATGCCTTGACCAGTTTGTAAATCTAACTTACAAGTACATACCTAACATCAGAATACCTACCATACAGATAATCTTTTGGAAAATATGCTTTTCTTTAGTTTTATTGATAAATGTTTTAATTTATTTTACTTTTGATCTATTTTTCAGAAAAACCATTACCTTATGATGCCATGGGTGATACTGGGAATCATGTTGGTAATAGGATTATTGATAAGCGTGATATATACAGCTGTCGTATATTTCATCGATGGGTTTGTGCTTGGAGGTACTTTATGGATTGTTGTTGGCTTGATTTCAGTTGGTAAGTGTGATCCTAGCTTTCGCTTTAATTATGGCACTTAACAGTGTATTTATTGAAAACTTCCATTTTTTTAAATTAAGACTTCCAATGCTTCATTTTTCATTTTTCAACACGAAAAAATCTTAAACCTAACCCAAAACAATACTCAGCCTATTATTTAGTTGTTTGGTTTAATGTACCACAATTGTAAGTTGGCTTTAACGTCTAGGCAGAAGATAGCTTTTAGAAAAATCTTACCACCAGCGATCAGACATTTCTTCAGAACAACCTCTCGAACGTCAATGTTTGTCTTGTTTTTCTTTCGATCTCCTTGTGCAAAACTCCAATTCGGCAATGAACAATGTACTTAAGCCTGTAAACTTATCGTTTTGTTGTCTCTTTTAGTTTTCCAATACAAATCGCTCGCTGGATCATTCGAATATAATGAGCAAGAAACTTGGTATCGTTTCACGACTCCTTGCAGACTCTACAGCTTGTAGGCTGCACTCAGCAGCTTGATCGCGCGATAATTAGAGCAATCAAGCTTGTTATTTGTATTGCAGATGAGATCACAGTTGACACTTTTAATTTAGAACAAAAAAGAAAAAGAAGAAAAAAAAACATTAAAATTATTGAAGTTTTGATCTTTTGCGGTTAATGCAACGCAGTAGGCCTGGCCGCTTTGATGCTTGTATCATGTCCTTGATATGCTGCAAGCCTCAATATAGACAAAAAGAATAATTGGGCGTCATCTAACTCAATTATTTCCAGGATGCTTTCTCGTACTGGCTGCGTTTGCATTAGATTAGATTAGATTAGATTAGATTAAAATTATTGAAGTTTTGATGATTTTAAGATGCACAAGTTCAATGTGATTATTTAAGAAATAAGTTTTTTTTCTGTTTTGCTCATCACTTGTTTCCTAACAAAAGTTAGGCCAAAATATGTAAAAAAATATCAAATTTTCACCTTTTTTTGTTGAGTCACGAATGATTGTTTCAGAAGATTTTTTATTATCGTGCAACCTAAAGGTGAAGATTTATATGAAATTGAAGAAATAGAAGGTGAAGATTTTTAACTAGTGTTTGTCCACGAGTAGAGTTTTACGATTTAAGAAGGAAAATTATGTCGAAAAAAAATCAGGTTTTCCACAATTTTTTTACGGTGGTGAAAAATGGTGAAAAAGCCGGGAAAACTTAGTTAAGAATTAAGATGTCATTCGGCGATAAACTCACATACGAACTTTACAAGTCCTAAAGGGCGATACGGTCAAAATTTGGTCAATATCAACTTGACGTATTTCTTTCAATTTTGCATTTAAAAAACCTGAACACCCCTCATTTTGAAGGTGTGTGTGTAGAATGTTGCTCCTATTTTGATTTTGGAATTCACTCTTCAGTTGTCAAAATGCCGTCCAAGCAAGAAGAGCAGCGTATCAAAATTTTGCTCGCGCATCGCGAAAATCCGAGCTACTCGCACGCAAAGTTGGCAAAATCGCTAAAAGTTGCCACTCAACCGTTACAAATGTAATTAAAGTGTTTGGGGAACGTTTGTCGACAGCCAGGAAGTCTGGATCGGGGGGAAATCGAAAACCGGAAGCCGCTGAGACGACAAAGAGAGTTGCCGGTAGTTTCAAGCGAAACCCTAACCTATCTCTCCGAGATGCCGCAAATAAGCTGGGTGTATCGTCTACAACCGTGCATCGAGCCAAAAAACGAGCCGGACTATCGACTTACAAGAAGGTAGTGACTCCAAATCGCGATGATAAACAAAATACGACGGCCAAAGCGCGATCCCGGAGGCTATACACGACGATGCTGACGAAGTTTGACTGAGTGGTAATGAACGACGAAACCTACGTCAAAGCCGACTACAAGCAGCTTCCGGGACAGGAGTTTTATACGGCAAAAGGAAGGGGAAAGGTAGCAGATATTTTCAAGCACACGAAACTGTCAAAGTACGCAAAGAAATATCTGGTTTAGCAAGCCATCTGTACCTGTGGCTTGAAAAGCAGCATTTTCATAGCTTCCGAGACTGTCAACCAAGAAATTTACATGAAAGAGTGTTTGAATAAACGTCTGCTGCCTTTCCTGAAGAAACACGGTTGTTCCGTACTGTTTTGGCCGGATTTGGCATCTTGCCATTACGGTAAAAAGGCCATGGAGTGGTACGCCGCCAACAACGTGCAAGTGGTTCCCAAGGACAAGAACCCTCCCAACACGCCAGAGCTCCGCCCAATTGATAAATACTGGGCTATTGTCAAGCGGAACCTAAAGAAGACCAAAAAAACTGCTAAGGACGAGCAGCAGTTCAAGGCAAACTGGCTTTCTGCGGCGAAGAAGGTGGACAAGGTGGCTGTACAAAATCTGATGGCAGGGGTCAAGCGTAAGGCCCGGCAATTCGGATTCGGAAAAGCGGAAGCCTAACTGAATATTTTTCCTGAATTTTATACTAATTGAACTTGAAAAAGAAATTTAATTTGATTTTTAAATAAACGATTTCACCGATTTACACGCGTTTTCCCTTGACCAAATTTTGACCGTATTACCCTTTATATCATAAAGAGAGTATCATCAATTCTCTGCATATTTTTTTGTGTGACAAAGTTTACGAGATAGCTTCTGCCTGAAATCACTGTTCGTTGGTGAGGGCCATTGGAATAAGCAGCCCTTTCTGGAAAAATATTGAGTCAATACAACGCCGTGGCATCCGATGAGCTCTTCCTATACTGCTTTGGAGGGACCTTTCAATTTTGAAAGTGACGAGAGCCGCTGCTTCATGATTCATTTGGTCTTCAGATCGAAAAGACTACTCTTCTTAGCCTGCTGATCTCTCTTTAATTCAACTTCAGGCTCGGATCCGTATCTTAAAAAACATCTTTCTTTTTCGATTGTGTGTCGACTGTCGATATATTCAAAATTGTATAATAAAACTAGAGCTACAATTTCATCATACACCATTATTCGAAATTCAATTTGTGAAATTTCTGAAGGTAGCGATAAATTAATCCAACATAGATGGGATGAGTTTCTACAGCTCCGACACGTCAATAAGGTTCCGCGTTGAGTCCAGGGATAAGGTGCTACTCAAATCTCTTTGAGTGCAGCACGCGCTGCTACGAGACAGCACATTAAATTTCAAAGAGACGTGAAAGTGCAGTCTGTACTCACGCTCACCGTCGTTGTGCCGTGCGCTTAAAGCAGCACATCTCATTTTGAATTTGCTCTCGTCTCTTTGGGTGCTAACGATTGCACTCTCCCTTGTCGTCTCTGTGCACACAAGTGCAAAAAACAGACACGGCGGCATGGGCCGGACTAGTATGTGAATAAGGATTTTAATAAAAATTTCCCTCTATGAACCCATACAATGCCTTTTTGTTACTGGCATCAACACTTTTCATTTTGCTACCATTTACTAAAGCATGAGCCAAAGCACAGAGTAAAGCACTGAGTAGAGCTCTGAGTGCATTACTCTTTGTCTCTGAAAGAGTAGTGCATGTGCGGCTATCTGTCTCTCGTGCTGCTACGAAATCTCTCGCACTTTCGTTTTGTGCACTCTTCTGAAACAGGAGACGCACACTTGAAATTGGGTGAAGCACTTGCCTATTTTGCACTACTCTGTGCTTTTCGACAATCCCTGGCGTTGACCTTTTTAACATGCCTTTTTTCATACGAGTGAAATGTTTTGCTTGTACAATTTTTAAATTTTGTTGGTATTGCATACTACACTGCATGAATGATTTTTTGATCAAAATTCAATTTGTTTCCATTGGCTGCATGGTTTATTAGTAACATAATCGTTATATGCTGTCTTCATGAAGTATAATTTCTTAAGGCCAGAGTTGTTAATCGTTAACATATGTGCGCGTCTTCGTTCACGTCTTATATGGTAATAAGCCCTAATAGACGTTAACGATTAACAACCCTGATTAAGGTCCATATCTCTATGTATCTTGATTTATTCTTGCTAGTAGTTTTTATATAATGTTGGGATGAGGTTACTACAATGTATGGTCATGGTCATAGATGAATTCAGAAATATGAAACCCAGAATAATGGCTGGAACTGACTTATGTGTCCAATAAATAGTGAGGCAACAAATGCTCTAATATAATATGCTCCGGATCCAGAGACGCATAAAATGGTATTCTTCTCTTCCTATTTATCACTCCTGTATTTTATACTAGCCACTTCCCATATTTATGCGATAGAAATAAATCAGAAAATTGACTTCCATTAATGCTTCTTTTTCTATCAATAGTTAACATATAAACTAAGAGAAACACGAAATTTCAAGCTACTAGCTGATGATGTTACAAATATAGCGGGTGAGGCATAAGTGCCGGGACTAAATGTAAAGACGTTTAAATTCAAATCAACAGGAGCAATTTTAAATCAACAACTTTTGTTGTTTGAATTGTTCATTAACCATATATTCTGGTAGAAGAAACTGACCAGACAATTCCCAAAATCTCTGAAAAATTATAAACATGTTTTTGATTGCCTTCTTGTATAGAAACCCCTATTACGTGGTGAATATTCGATTACAAGGCTGTTCTTTGATTTTTTCGGCATGAAAAATTGCTTAAATTCATAGACATTAAGATATGATTGTGTCTCCCATGCAATTATATCAATTTAAAAGCTTTGAAAGTTCTCCTTTGATAACTGTGAAAGTGCCACTTGAACCCGGAGTTGAATACCAATTTAAATCTATTAACCTTTTAACAAGTCAACATGCATGATTAAGTTAAGGTCAACACTAATTGCATTTTTTGTCTATCTTTACAGTGATTTATACTTATATGTGGGCAGTTGTATACAGTTTTTTTGTTGTACAAAAGAACGAAAACGATCGTGGACGATACTCCAAGCAACCATATCGTCGATAAACTAGTACAAACATTAAATCAAAGGAATGAATTGCAGAGACGTGCCTTATATTGCTTATTAATATTATACACTGACTTTCTATTTATTTTACCATAATCGCAACAAGTAACTCATAATTGTTAAGTTTCGATTCTTTATTGTATGCGTAACACATTTTTGTAGTTTAATATAATAAATAACTGACTTCAAATAAAAAAAGAAGTATCGTATTATTTCTCCGAAACATTTCGTTCATCAATTCAAATAATAAATTCAATAAAGATATATAAACAAAAATACAATGGAAACCATGGCTGAAAAATGACAAGAATACGCCACCAAACGAAATTTCTCATAGACTTGGTATGGCACAAAGCTGAAATCGTGAAATATTAGCTAAGTAGTCAGAATAAATTTGACGATATACCAGTCCATGCTGCTGAAAGTCACCTTTAACAGATAGACCTACTACAATGAACTACCTTGAATTAAACACTAAAACAATATCTATATTAAAAAGTATTTATTTCGTGATACATATTATTGAAAGTTCGACTTTATCAATCATAGCGGTTAACGGTGTTCTAGTTTTGTGTGTGACTGTGATGCTGTGTATAGCGGTCGAGATGTATTATTTTTTCTGTCGGCTGAGTGGTTTTGGGTACTATTTGTAGTTTTTGTTTCTTTAATCAGTTCATCGTTTGTACTGTTGGTGTGATATAATTACAATTATTCTATTCAGTTTGTATTTTAAATATTCAAGCCGTACAATCTCTTTGACAACTTGCTTGTAACGCTTGCATTTCAACATAGAAAAATTTCATCGATTTCGATTCATGCGGTTAAGCCCCCCCCAACGTGCCCACGATGCGCCTAATTGAACATTTCTGGGTGAACCTAAAACTGAACCTGAACAATATGGCGACAAGAGAGTTGAAGAATATGCTAACATCTTTCTTTTGAATGGCAATGCAAAAGTTCCGGCCGTAGAGTTATTTTTATTAAATACAGGACTCAATGGATATTAGTTTTATTTTTATATCTTTTATCGTTTTTTCTTCCATTGATCCGAAGATTGAGGACTGTTTCGATCTGATGGCCTGGAGCTGATCCAAAGTAATGGAGCGGTTGCCCATGATGCCCCGGAAATTATGCTTACAGGATTATATTCCGATTCCCAGATTCCGTCAAAATGCGATTTACGAGCCGGATAAAGCAAACCATGACCGACGTACACTTGATTTCATTCATTTCAGCAGGTGTTTTGCTTATTCAGCATATGGATTAGACAACTTTTTTTTCTTACGCCTCGTCGTTTAAATTCGAAGACAAATGGACAGCCTTTTAAATCTTAGTTTATTTAGTTGCAGTTTGTATGACGATTACTATGGAGAATGCAAACGTTTTTTTCATCGTCTAATTTCCATTCAAAAGCTACTTCAGTCGAAAGTTCTACAGTTAATTTCATTTGGATAAAGCTGACTGATGAGTCAGCAAAACTCATAAGGCTTGATTCACTTAGTATTTGCACGCTTCTTTTTAATTACTGTGGCACCGAGCAGAAGACAACAATATATAAATACCTTATTGTGATCTTGATAACTGGTCTTGGTGTTAAAGAGCTCAGATTAAGAGGTAAAATAACTAAATAAAATATCTAAGGATTTCAAGCAAAATATCTCTCGAATAACAAAACTTGATATTTCGGATACCTGTGAATAGCTGAGAGGTACTATTTTTGTATAGTTTACCCTCAATTTGATATGCGTATAACATTTTGGAAACAATTTGATGGTATTATCCTAAGGTATTGAACCTCTTAATCTGAGCTCCTAAATACCAAGGCCAGTTATCAAGTTATTCGTCATCATTCCAGTTTGAACAAGCGACACGTTCGGTCGTGTTTTTCGCTCTCTCGCAGTAAAAGTTTTTTCCTCCGTTTTTCCCCTCGCTCGCTTTCTCGCGATTGCGTGTTCGGTTCGCGATCTATCGCCTGCGCTTGCTCATCTTCTGGTGGTGGCAAAGCAGAAAAAAGTGTTGCAAAGTTCGGAAACATTTCCCGCTCGACCTATTGCCGTGGCAATGGGTCGAAAAAATCGACCAACGGTGACATCCGCTCCCGAAACATTACCACAACCAGGCAGCTCCAAGCGGCTGCGCCACGATGACGCCGATCCAGTGGATCGCAACGCTCGTCTACTAGCGAGCAATCAATTCGCCGTGCTTCCGATCCATGAGGTGCCGAAGAAGGTGAAGGTTCCCCCGCTCTTCACGACGTCAAAGGACATTGCTGCACTCAGGACCGAGCTTGCAGCTATCAAAATTCATCCGCTGTACAAGCTGTGCAGCAATGAAACCAAAATAATGTGCTCAACGGAGGCTGACTACCGTGCTGTCGGCGCTCACCTAGTCGCAAGGAAACATGAGTTCTACACTCACGATGCGCCCGGAAGCAAGCCATTGAAGGTGATTCTGCGTGGCCTTCCGGAACTCACACCGGAGTCAATTTTTGCAGAGCTACAAGCGGTGGCACTAAAGCCTCAGAAGGTGTTCCCCATCAGGCGCCAGCAACACGGTAACTACCGGGACCAACTCTATCTGGTGCACCTTGTGAAGGGATCCGTCACGATGGCGGAACTGATAAAAACACGGGCCCTTTTCGACGTCATCGTCGAGTGGGACCGGTATCGTCCGAGACAGCACGACGTGACACAGTGTGGCAACTGCCTTGCGTTCGGCCATGGAACTCGTAACTGCCACATGAAACCGCGATGTGGCAAATGTGCTGGAGCCCACAGCACCAACGATTGTGCCCAGATGGAAGAAGGTGCACTACTGAAGTGCGCAAATTGTGGCGCAAACCATGAGAGCAGCAACCGAACCTGCCCAAAACGTGCTGAATTCTTGGCGATCCGCAAGAAGTCATCCACCAAATCCCGGCCTGCTCAACGCCGTCCGCCACCTCCGATGAACGAGGAGAACTTCCCGTCACTTCGGTATCAGGTGCCTAACCTACCGCCGATTCCATTAAATCAGCGCCAAGCAAACCGCCCGTCAGCTTCCGTGCATCATCGTTTCGCAGCAGCTGCCGCCGCCCCCAACCCGACTCCTCCTCCAGGCTGGGGCAATCCAAGTTGCAGTACTTCAACGCAACCACCCGTCGATGGACAGCTCTACGACTCGGAGCAAATGATGGAGTTCGTGCAAGAGCTCTATCGCCAACTACGTTCCTGCCGCTCCTAGGAGGAACAGCTCAAAGCCGCCACGTCCGTGACGATGAAATTTATTTTCAAACATGGACCGTAAGCGCACCATCAGCATCCTCAACTGGAATGCTTGTTCCATCCGGAACAAAACCTTAGAGCTCGGTGACTTCCTTAACAGGAAGGCCATCGACATCGCCATCGTCACCGAGCCACATCTCAAACCGGAACTCACCGTTTTCATCCCAGGATACCGGATTGTGCGACTGGATCGTAGCGGCTCTAGTGGAGGAGGAGTTGCGATAGCCCTGCGCTACGACATCAACTGCCATCTGCTTCCGAGCTTCCAGCTGCAGTCTATCGAAGCCATCGGAGTCGAGGTCGAAACTGCTGTCGGCCCAATCACCATCATCGCGGCCTATTGTCCCAAGCAAGCCAGTACCAACAACGGAACAACAACGGCCCTGCGAAACGACATCCGTAAGCTAACTCGGAGGCAGGGGCAGTTCATCATCGCCGGCGACCTAAACGCGAAACACGAAACCTGGGGGAACACCCGGCGAAACCGGAACGGAATAATTCTGCAGGAAGACCTGGAAGAGGGACATTACACCGTCCTGGGCCCGGATACTCCCACCCGGTTGAGCAGATCCGGGGTCCATTCAACAATCGACATCTTCCTCACCAACATGGGAAACAACATCGCCCAGCCGATCGCACACCAGGAGCTCAGCTCGGACCACTATCCGGTGGTGGCCGAAGTTGGCTCCTCGGTCAACCGGCATCGTATTACCAGACGGAACTACCATCGCGCCAGTTGGGTAAGGTTCCGACAACACGTGGACGACAATATCGATTTCGACATGCACCTTGATTCGGTTGATGACATCGAACGGCAGCTGCAGAGCATCGAGCAAGCGATCTCCCAGGCCCGGGAGCAACATGTACCGGTGATTGATCAGGTGAGTGACTCTGTACCCATTGATAGACCTACTAAAGAACTTATTCAATTGCGCAACGCCATTCGAAGGCAATACCAGCGCACTGGTTTGCCAACGCTCAAACGTCACTGTAATCGAGTGACAAAAATTATTAAGGCCAGAATGGTGGACCTTAAGAATAACAATTTTGCCGACAAGATCCGCTCCCTCCCAGATTGTGCAAAGCCGTTCTGGAAGTTGACGAAAATTTTAAAAACTAAGCCAAGGCCCATTCCACCGTTGATCTCATTAGACAGCAATGGCTCTAAGGATCGATTGATAACTCCTGCAGAGAAGGCTGCTGAGATAAGTCAACATTTCGTCAGCTCCCATAATCTCGGACAAAACATCGTCAGTCCACATGAAGCTGCCGTTAGCACGCTTATTACTAACATCCATCTAAGCCCCGACGGCTTCTCGGAAGAGTTGGAAATCTCAGCTGACGAATTGTTGACCTATATCAAAGCGTCTAAGAACATGAAGGCCCCAGGTTTCGATAACATCTTGAACTTGGAGCTCAAGCAATTGAGCCCCCAGTTCTACAACCATCTGGCGATGGTTTTCAACCAATGCCTACGACTTAGCTACTTCCCCTCGTGCTGGAAGTCAGCTAAAGTTATACCCATCCGGAAACCTGGGAAAGATCCTTCGTGTCCCAAAAGCTATAGACCAATCAGCCTTTTCTCAGGAGTATCCAAGCTGTTTGAGAAAGCAATCCACCGTCGGCTTCTTTCATCTGCCGACGAGCTTAACATCTTGCTCGACGAACAATTTGGCTTCCGACGTGGTCGGTCGACAATTCACCAACTTAATCAAGTCAGTAACATCCTCAGACGGAACAAGTCTGTTTCGAAATCATCTGCCATGGCACTTCTCGACATCGAGAAGGCCTTTGATAACGTGTGGCACGATGGCTTGGTGTACAAGCTAAAACGCTACAATCTTCCTATCTTCCTGGTGAAGATAATTAAAAATTATTTATCGGACAGAACATTCCGTGTTTCGCTGCAAGGTGCAGTTTCTGATGCACAGGAGATTTCCGCCGGTGTTCTGCAGGGAAGTATACTAGGTCCACTTCTGTTCAACCTATTCACCTCGGACATATCCCCGCTCCCTGAAAATGGATCTCTGTCGTTGTTCGCCGATGATACCGCAGTCGTCCACAATGGTAGGGTAATAAGAGCGCTTACAGCGAAACTGCAGCGAAGCCTGAATGTTCTGTCAGAATACTTCACCGAATGGAAGATCTGTATCAATGCGGCGAAGACCCAGGTCATCCTATTTCCACACTCAAACTCTCCCAGACTTGTTCCGCCTGAGGATTGTAAAATAAGCCTAAACAGCACAACGGTGGAATGGGCCAAATCAGCTGTCTATCTTGGCGTTACCATAGACAGCAAGCTTATTTTCAGGGAGCAGGTTGACAAAACGGTCACAAAGTGTAACGTTCTGTTGAAGCTACTGCACCCATTGATCAACAGAAGGTCTACATTATCTCTAAAAAACAAGCTTGCTGTCTACAAGCAAATCATACTTCCAGTCATCGAGTACGGCATGCCAATCTGGGAGAGCTGCGCAAAAACACATCACCTGAAACTTCAGCGTGTCCAAAATATGTTCCTCAGGATGATCCTGAACACCCCTCCGAGGACAAGAACATCTGAGGTCCACCGTCTGGCCGAGATAAAAATGCTCGACGATCGCTTTAGTGAGTCTATCAATCGGTACAGGGCACGCTGCCTAACATCGGATCACCAGATCATTCGGAATCTGGTTCCCCACCCCTAGGATTTTCAAATTGTAGTTATAGTTGTAGATTAGGTAGGTTATCAAATTTTAACAAACAATGCCCCAAGGGCTGAACAAAAAATTTCATGTAAAACACATAACACTTTAAACACACCAAACACATAAAATTAAACAAAGCTGAAGAGCCCTATGGGCTAAACACTTAAAATGTAAAAATGAGTATGTAAGACACACAAATGGAAATATACAACATGTTAAGTAAGTAAGTCATGTTATTCGTTCCTGCTCGGGTAGCTGTAACGAGATGCCAATATCAGCGCAGTGGTTCGAAAATTGATTGCGTCAGTATGTGGGAGCTAAATGGCTCACCGACGTTCGCTTTCGGGATCCACAGGGATTGGTTGAAGGAGTTAGAGAAGGTGCAAAATGGCTCTGTTGTAGTTTTATGGGACGAATGACCAAAAGGTTAAAGTCCCATGAACAAACAAAGCTATGTTTTAGCCAACATGTAGACCCTCCACGAAGTAATACCATAGAACAGCAAGCACCGGGTGGGGGGGGGGGGGTGGGGGGGGGGGTTGCATGTGCATCAAGGATCACCTATAACTACACAATTTTGTCGAACATGTACTAATGAAGCATCTTGAATCCATATTGATAATCAAAATTTACGCTTAGGATTGTCTAATAATTCATTTTGTGGACTAAATATACGAAATTCCTAACATTTGTGTAATTTCTTGAGACTTATATAATAGGTCCTTAAACTCTTTTAATGCCAATATTTTAATCACTTCGATAAACAACATGTTCAGAATTGACAAATAGTTCATTTTATAAACTGAATGTATGAATATTCCTAGAAACTCCAGGAATTTCTGATGAAAGTATGTATCCAGTACCATATTGGCCACAGTAGAGTTCGTAGTTGTGGTGAAGTGTAAGAAGGGTTCAGTCTCACCATCGGTGGATTAATGCGGGTTTTTAATTTAATTTAATTGGAGCTACACCCAGCCTGTTGATGAATAATAACAATGATAAATTTAATGCTAAAAATCGAATAACTGAACCATGTAAACTCGACAGCAACCTTGAACACAACATCATTAATCTTGTTTAAATGCATTGTCACTCATTGAAAAAAAGCTATATGTGAGAAACAATATACATTAATTTTTTTTTTTCATTTTGCTAGATAGAAAGGAGCTGCGAATGCTTTCTTTCTTTTCTACGATAGGAAAGTTATTACATCAATTTTGGGTTCAAATATAGGTTGAATAAAGGGTGTCTCACATCAAATTGCATCACGGAAAAAACATTGTAGAAAATTACCTACTATGTCGATCCTTTGAAACTTTCAGATTTAACCTCCTTGGAACGCTTCCTTGGGTACAAAAGTGACCCCGCTGGCTTCGCACCACTCCATGGCAACATTTGAATAGTGGCACGTAGCTAGATCCGGCCAGACGATCGTGTTGCTTCAACAGACGAAGCAGACGCTTCTGTATACACTCCTTGAGGTAGATCTCGCCGTTTAGTTTCTGCCTTACTTCCTCCGGATAACCAAACTTGTGCCGGGCGGTGAAGAACAGTAGCCCCGGAAGCTGCCGGTAGTCCGCCTTGACGTAAGTCTCATCATCCATGAGGCTTCGTCAGCATCTTGGTGAACAGTTTCCGGGCCCGTGACTATCCCACCATATTTTGTCGTGCGTCACAATTTAGAGCCTGCTGCACATTGTACGTGTGCAGCCCTTCCAGGTCCTTGGCTCTCTGAAGGAAAAGCTTGGACAGATTCAACTTTTTGGCCACATCCCTGACCGAATCATTGGGATTCTGCTTTAACGCTTCCACGGCGCGCTTGTGATCTTGATCACTAATAGAACATCCATTCTGTTGTTCCGAGTTGTTCTCCGACGTCCCGATGAGAGAGTTGAGGATTTTCCAGGTGCTTGCGCAAAATTAATACCCTACGTTGCTTTTCGGGTGACTCCATGTTTCCAATTTTCGAAAAACTGACAGCGAGAAAAATACAACAACAAAAAACACTGTGAAATACTTCTACCTAAATTTTCTAAAGCGTTTTTTTTTCGTGATGCAATTTGATGTTGATTACCCTCTATAAGATCCATCGTACGAGTTTTTAGAACTTAAACTACTTGATATTGGATATTTTACCTGTTAATTGAAATTTTATGATAGCTATTGATATTTTTATTTTGGCTTTGCTATTTTTCTTCTTAAGAAAAATTCGAATGCAGTTTTCCGCATCATTTAAGTGAACTCAAGCTCACGTCATGTTATGAAATACAAATATACACACTTAGATTTTTTTAAAGAAATCTGTAAAGTTTTACCGAATTCTCAACAGCTGAACGTTCGGTAATCCGATTTTACGGATTTCGGTGAATTTTTACAGATACCTGTAAAAAATTTACCGGATTTCGGTTAAGTTTTACCGAAATCCGTAAAATCGGATTACTGAACGTTCAGCTGTTGTGAATTCGGCAAAACTTTACAGATTTCTATAAAATAATCTGAGTGTATATATATATATATATGTATATATATGTATATGAGTGTATATATATATATATATATATATATATATATATACAGCGATTCCACGGGAAAAGAATAGAGTTGAAAAAAAAGTTGTCCGATTCTGCTCAAAATCGCTTGGTATGTTCTTCATCGAAAATAATAAGACCCGTATTTTTTTATTTTTTTATTTGGGTGACCATGTTCGATATAGGGTTACCAGAAAAATCGATATTTTTCGAAATTTTTTATTTCTGAAAAATCATAACTTCTGAACCGCTGAATCGATTTTCAATACTTTTTTTATAAATAGAAAGATTATAACTTTTTGTTTTTATTAAAAATATTTGTTTAAATAATTAATGTACTCAAATTTGCTAAAATGGTCAATATATTTGTTTTTTATGATTTTCAAAAAGTTGGACCACAACGACTATTTATTTTTATATTTTTTAATTAAAATTCGAACATTTTTACATAACATATCAAAAAATCTCAAATGTTCATCGAGCCGTTTTTGAGTTAAATTTTTTGAAAATTTCAAGTTTTTTGCCTATACACACATGGAATGAGCATCATTTTCCATCACTTCAAAATAACTGCGGGAATCATTTCATTGAAGTTATCAAACTTATTCCTAATAAATTCATGATAACCATTTTAACAAATCTAGTTTCATTTGTGAAGTATTGTACCCATCAAAAGTAGGGGAGGCTGGTCCAATTCTGACCCCATTAAATGTAAGAACTATAAATCAGCCTCAAATTGTTTAAAAGCAGAGACCAACATTGCTAGGGTTTACTCAGCCATGGTTTACGCTATAACTGGAGCCACAATGGTCCGTTAGCGTCCAAATTCAGCATGAGTGCTCATAAGGATTGTAGGGTCACTCATGCTGAATTTGAGTTGTAGCGTAAACCACGACTGAGTAAACTTAACTCATATTTTGAATTATTCCACATTAGGGTCATTTTGAGTGAACCGAACAGAGAAAAATTTGTTTAGGGTGTAGAACATTTTTTCTCAAATTTAGTCAATTTTGAAGTCCAAAAAACACAATTTCTCCGACCAATGCATTCTACGTTGAAATTCTTTGTGTAATGAAAGCTTTCCATTGGTATTATTAAAAATTTGGCTACCAGCGCTGTCTCAGAGAATCTTGGGAGGTCGGAATTGACCATAGGGTCAGGATTGGACCAGGCTCCGCTATATTGAGGAATTGGAGCTCAAATCTCAAAGCTTTAGACTACAAGCAAGGGTTTTGTCAGATTACCTTCAATTAAAACTCAGCATTTAATTTGATTATTTAATTATTTTTATTTTTCATTATTCATAAAAAAAACTAGAAGGGACAGCCCAATGGGGTTGTACGCCAAGTTGACGTAGGACTACGTAGTGACATTGCAATGTAAGTGCTGTTTTAATGGGAGGTTGGATCGGCATAGATAAGTAAGTTTATTAGAAAATTCTACAATTTGCTCTTTAGAAATCATTTGGCAGGGTTCATGATTTTGGTCTACGTGTTATCGCGGGTTGGTATTTTCTGCCATCTCGAGCACTTCAGTGGCCAGGTATTCCATCGCCGCAGCGAAGTAGACGGGGGCTCCAGCACCAACGTGCTCGGCGTGGCGCAGTCACCGTTCCCGAGCAGACGGTGAATGCGACTGGTAACAGCAAACCGGTGCGATTCGTGCGGGACTTTGGCTTGCTCTTGAAATTTCCTCGAGCTGCTACGTATCACAAATGACTGCTGGCCATGCAAGGGCCTTTTTACCCTCCTTACATCAATAGAAGGGTATTAAGATCGCTTGAAAACTCGACTTTTTATCCGAGGCCCACAGGGCCGAGTGTCATATACCATTCGACTCAGCTCGACGAACTGAGCACATGTCTGTGTGTATGTATGTGTGTGTGTGTGTATGTGTGTGTGTATGTGTGTGTGCATTACAAATAATGTCACATCGGTTTCTCAGCCATCTGTGAACCGATTTCAGTTCTGTTGACGGCAAATGGAAGCTACAACGTTCCCATAGAACGCTATTGATTTTTTTTTCATTCGGACATTTCGTTACGAAGATATGAACGAAACAGTACTTGAAGGCCTATTATAATAGTAATCAAACAGTTTAGTCTCCGATTACATACTGAGCTATTTGTGTACCGATTTTAGTTTTGTTGGTGCCAAATCAAAGCTATAATATCTCCAAATAACTGGTCAAAATTTCATTATGATTGAATAATCCTTCATGGAGATATGACCAAAACAATACCTGAGAGCACATAATTGTGAGATGACAATATACTCGTTGCAGTGCAAAACCAAACAAGACCAATCACACCAATCGATGCCGCTTGCATTCTATTGTGTCGCATCTGGAGCGTTGTATAGCACATACAGCGGACTAGCCACACTATGCGACTCTATAGAATTAGAGCAGCATCGATTGGTTCGAGTGGTCTGGTTTTGAACTGCAACGAGTATATTCCAAAATTACACAAAGTCTCCATTTACTATTTTCAACGAATATGTACTTATTAAGCATCTTGAATCCATATCGATAATCGAAATTGATTCTTTGGATTGAAGCTTTGTTAACGCCAAATTAAAGTTATAAAATTTCCAAATAAGTGTTCAAAATTTCATTATGTTAACTTCCCTTTTTACCCTTCTTACATCAATAGAAGGGTATTGAGATCGCTTGAAAACTCGACTTTTTATCCAAGGCCCACAGGGCCGAGTGTCATATACCATTCGACTCAGCTCGACGAACTGAGCACATGTCTGTGTGTATGTATGTGTGTGTGTGTATGTGTGTGTGTGCGTTACAAATAATGTCACATCGGTTTCTCAGCCATCTGTGAACCGATTTCAGTTCTGTTGACACAAATGGAAGCTACAACGTTCCCATAGAACGCTATTGATTTTTTTTTCATTCGGACATTTCGTTACGATGATATGAACGAAACAGTACTTGAAGGCCTATTATAATAGTAATCAAACAGTTTAGTCTCCGATTACATACTGAGCTATTTGTGTACCGATTTTAGTTTTGTTGGTGCCAAATCAAAGCTATGATATCTCCAAATAACTGGTCAAAATTTCATTATGATTGAATAATCCTTCATGGAGATATGACCAAAACAATACCTGAGAGCACATAATTGTGAGATGACAATATACTCGTTGCAGTGCAAAACCGAACAAGACCAATCACACCAATCGATGACGCTTTGCATTCTATTGTGTCGCATCTGGAGCGTTGTATAGCACATACAGCGGACTAGCCACACTATGCTACTGTATAGAATTAGAGCAGCATCGATTGGCTCGAGTGGCTGGTTTTCAACTGCAACGAGTATATTCGAAAATTACACAAAGTCTCCATTTACTATTTTCAACGAATATGTACTTATTAAGCATCTTGAATCCATATCGATAATCAAAATTGAAGCTCAGGATTGAAGCTTTGTTAACGCCAAATTAAAGTTATAAAATTTCCAAATAAGTGTTCAAAATTTCATTATGTTAACTTCCCTTTTTACCCTTCTTACATCAATAGAAGGGTATTAAGATCGCTTGAAAACTCGACTTTTTATCCAAGGCCCACAGGGCCGAGTGTCATATACCATTCGACTCAGCTCGACGAACTGAGCACATGTCTGTGTGTATGTATGTGTGTGTGTGCGTTACAAATAATGTCACATCGGTTTCTCAGCCATCTGTGAACCGATTTCAGTTCTGTTGACGGCAAATGGAAGCTACAACGTTCCCATAGAACGCTATTGTTTTTTTTTTCATTCGGACATTTCGTTACGAAGATATGAACGAAACAGTACTTGAAGGCCTATTATAATAGTAATCAAACAGTTTAGTCTCCGATTACATACTGAGCTATTTGTGTACCGATTTTAGTTTTGTTGGTGCCAAATCAAAGTTATGATATCTCCAAATAACTGGTCAAAATTTCATTATGATTGGATAATCCTTCATGGAGATATGACCAAAACAATACCTGAGAGCACATAATTGTGAGATGACAATATACTCGTTGCAGTGCAAAACCGAACAAGACCAATCACACCAATCGATGACGCTTTGCATTCTATTGTGTCGCATCTGGAGCGTTGTATAGCACATACAGCGGACTAGCCACACTATGCTACTGTATAGAATTAGAGCAGCATCGATTGGCTCGAGTGGCTGGTTTTCAACTGCAACGAGTATTTTCGAAAATTACACAAAGTCTCCATTTACTATTTTCAACGAATATGTACTTATTAAGCATCTTGAATCCATATCGATAATCAAAATTGAAGCTCAGGATTGAAGCTTTGTTAACGCCAAATTAAAGTTATAAAATTTCCAAATAAGTGTTCAAAATTTCATTATGTTAACTTCCCTTTTTTTCAAGTGAGATGACAATATACTCGTTGCAGTGCAAACCCGAACAAGACCAATCACACCAATCGATCCCGCTTGCATTCTATTGTGTCGCATCTGGAGCGTTGTATAGCACATACAGCGGACTAGCCACACTATGCGACTGTATAGAATTAGAGCAGCATCGATTGGCTCGAGTGGCTGGTTTTCAACTGCAACGAGTATATTCGAAATTAC